>CABFOQ010001445.1:32884-49867 GCA_900660455.1 Gephyroberyx darwinii | reverse complement strand
TAATGTGTCTGAGCCTTACCTGCAGCCCTGCGCTGCCATATGGTGACAGCCTGCCTGCCTGCCTGCCGCACAAAGGAGTGGCACTCTTGGTTCAGTACACAATCCTGTGTATTTGCGTAGGGACAGAGTGCAGTAGGGATTGCAGTTGTGTTTGCGTGTATAAGCGTATGTGTGTGTGTGTGTTTGTGTGTCTGCAAGTGTGCGTGCATATGCCTGTGTATATCTGTGTGTATGATTCATACAGTGTATGAATGTGTTTGTGTGTGTGTGTGTGTGTGTTATGGCTGGGGAAAGGGTGACAGATACAAGTAAACAGGCTAAGTGTGTGTATTAGCCATGCTGTACGCAATAATCTCACAGCATCCCCGTGTTGTTGTGGTCTACCTCTATATCCTCTCCATTCATGCCAGGGCAGCGCAGCTAAGCCCTTCTCAAGGCACGGGGTAAACAACAGACACACACTGTCCCACTGCATAAATCCTTTTCTGTGAACACGCCTGAGAAGCCCTGAGATAACCTGGCAGTGTATTTATACAGTGTATTTATTTATTTGTAGTTAGATCACTTTACTACTACTGGGAAGCTCTGATCAATAACATAAAAATTGTACCCTCTTTTTTTTCAAAAAGTCACTTGAATTTGTCACTTCATAACTGGATAAGAATAACAATCAATTCTGATGCTCATCCAGTGGAATCATGTCTTCATACATCAGTTTTATTATGCTACACCTGTAATTTGATAAAGGTACAATCAACAAACTACATCTGATTTTAACAGGCAGTGTTTTTGAGCCGAGGTGTTTTTGAACTGGAGACAATAACAAAGCCTTGTGGCGGTGGCTGTGTCAGCAGCACGCCTACCTGCCTACTGTACGCTCTAATCCCCCAGGGTCCAAGCCTGTTTTAATGATGTCATGGCAGATATGGTCGCTGCTGCTGTACTTAAGACTTAAGGCATAATTGAATTGTTTCTGAGAACGGAGAGGCCCGCAGTAAATCGGATCTCAGTCCCTTGCTCACAATTAATACCACAGCTTATCTGTCTTTTCCAGAAGCGTCCTATACTAAAAGCCTTCAGCAGCATGAGCAACCGCCAATATCTTTATCCTAGGCAGAAATAACTATGCCTATATGTAATATTAGTCACTGGTATACAGTATGGAGAAAACATTACAGTAAGTAAAGTCACCTAGAGTGTTATTGCTTTCCTGGCTTTGTCTGGGCTAATTAAGAAAAGTCGCCCACTCCCTACTACTACTACTCCCACTAATGCCTCAATCAGCTTACCCTGAGAGACACCTCAGCAACTTCCCAGTCACGATGCTCATCATCATTTGCACTACCTTCATCATCACACAAACCAATAATTGGTTGTTAGTAAATATGTTCCTCAGGGAGCTAATACATACAGTAGGCTTTGCCTTTTCCTTATATGAAAGGTCACACGTTGACGACAACAACATACTGTGAGTAGGGGTTGTGTTGCCTTGTCTAAGAAGGCATGGTGAAAACACTGCAAGTCCAATTTGTTCTGTTTTTGAGTTTTATACTTGAATTGAGAGGTGATATGGTCATTTATAGATTGAGTCTAGACCAGAACCTTTGCTAGAATAAATCGTCTCAGCATCTATGATTGGTGTAAGCTACAATATGTATTTGTTGTCTACTACTGTGGATGATTAGGGCCCATGATTTTCATTCAAAACCATGTTGTGTGATTTAAAAAACGCATGCATGTCAATCCCAAGTCTTTTAAAACTAACTTTACAAGGTTTCCATCTAAATGCAACAAAACGTGGCTTCTCAGGCGTTGTCAGAACTACTAAATCAAGCATACAGTACAATTTCAGACAAATCGCACAGTATGGTTTAACAGGCCTTCCTTATGCAGAAGCTTTCAGACGTCTCTTTGTGAAGGAACCTGAAGGTTTCCATCAGTCAGTATTAGAAAGGTCACTCTCTGGGTTACAATACTGTGAGTCATCCACTGCAAAGCAGCAGCAAACATCTTCAAATGAAATGAACCAGAATGAATCATCAGCTGGCCCTTCTGCTTGTTGTGACATCTGAGTGAAACAGACCTGCGGCAGTGCTTTTTAAAAACCAGCTAGCTATACTGAGACCCCTGCCGACACATTACCCATGTGGCCAGGCCCTGTGACAGAGGTCTGAAATGGAGACAACGACGTAAATAGGATACTAACACACACATACACATACACACACTGACCCCATACTCACTCCCTCACATGCATGCATACTGTATGACTACAGACGTAAACAGGATGCTGAAATACACACACACACACACACACACGGCAGTAAGCAAGGACGGCCATCTCACCTGGTCGTCCATTCTGTGGGCCACGATTGTGGCGGCCTCCTCCTGCTCAGCATCGCTGAGGGGTCGGATCCTCAAGGCAACCTGCGGGACACAGAGAAAGATCTCAGTTCAATCAACATGAAGAAATTCTATTTCCTGAATTGATTGGCATGAAAATGAATTGAGCCCTGCCTTGACAGGGAGGAACGATAGCAACAGCCCACGTCTACGGTACCCTAGCTTCCACAGTAAATGACGCCTTCCTAACAAAGGCCGTGTTTTTGGATTCTGTAGATAGTGACGCTGCTATGTCTGAAGTTGTGATGGGGTGTGTGAATGTATGAAGAGATTCATTGCGCAGAGCTGTTATTGGACTGTTATTTTTTGGATCTGGAGTATGCTGCAGCAAAGGGAGGAAATGGCCTTGCGTTATTTGCACCCCCCACCCCCGATGAACGTTATTTTTCCAGCCAAGAGAGAGAAACAAATTAGACTGAAGACATTTTCCGACAATCAGCAGTGCTATCTGAAATGGAAAACAAAAACCTCATGGTCTTACTTCTCAAGGGTAAATTAGCATTATCAATACTGGGTAGGTATTTGAGTTGGAGTATCAAAAACCATTAAGGAGAGGTAAATGAGTGACACATGCTATTTTTACACTACAACATGCTGATGCAGGGTCACACTGACGCTGGCCTCTCTCCCCCTGCATCATTTCTTTTGGTGATTTTCATCTGGAGAGACATTAAACTGGGTCCTGTTGCTGTGCTTTCCATGGGAATGAAACAAAATGAAAACACATAATAACAATCACAGCATGAGTGCAATATAACCTGGAGCAGACATGTGGCAGTCATATCCTCAGAACACATTAGACAGAACAACATAGATGTACTGTAGGACACATTGCAGTATGTGAAATACATTGCCTGGTTTGGGGTCTGGCGTGTTATAATCAGTAATCAAATAACCCATTCAGTGCCACCAAAGCACCAGGGGGATTAATAAGACCCTAATCACTCAGCATCCTGGATGAAGTGTATTACATACTGGACAAGAGAGGCCAGGGAGCTGAAACAGCCATTTAAATTATTCAGAGATGGGCCTGAGGACACAGCATAGGTACCAATGTAGAGCTGGAGAAAATATGTAAGTGCTGATAAAAAAATAATAACAATAATAATGATAATAATAATAATAATAATAATACACCGAATGCTGTTAATAAAAGCATCAACATCCATCATCTATAATCACATCTGGAACCACACACATTTAATTTGTAGTGGATCTAAGTTTGTTTAGTTTTAAATAACTAGCTTACGTTTTTGTTTTGTTTATTGAACAGCAACAGCTTGTTAGAATCAAGAAAAACTTCACTAAGGCAAACAACAAAAACCTCTAATGATAAATAAACGCACAGCTTGTGTTTGGAATAATCCAAACGCACAAGGAGACAACGCAGCTTGAACTCACAGTTAGTTGGTGGTCCTTTGATTCTCCCGTGTCCTTCATGGTCACTTTCAGGTGAGAGTGCACAACAGTGAGCGTCAACAGTAGAGGGGACAGTGGGCAACCATCCTGCGCACTGACGGTACCTGCATGCCACCTCTGCTAAACCACCTGCAGCTCACTGTGCTGGGCTTCCCGTGTCCAACTAGTGGACTACCTCCAGCCGACGAGATCTCTGACTATCTCGCCTGGATAATAATAGTCCTACCGAGCTCAACAGCCTCTTGTCACCCCCCCTCACTTGACTTCTATCTTACTGTCGCCTGAGTCACAGGATAGTCTCTCTCTCAGCTTCGCTCTGCGTCCGCTTCAAAGCGCGTCAACGATCCGCTTCTCTTGAGTGCGTCCACCCAGTACAATGGACTAGAAGAGTTATTAACGTGGAGGCAGACGAAGGTACCTTCCTACAGCAGCCCACCTGCTACGTGCTTTTCACTCTCCCTCTGTCGGGTCATCGCTGCCTACTGGTGTGTGCGTGTGCGCGCGTGTTGTCCCTGGAGATCGGCGGTGGAGCGCACAACCAGCGTCAAGCCTGCCGGAATAAATACACTTCCGGTCAGAACTTTCAAAATAAAACCATATATTGATTCGACAACATCTTTCCGTGAAACAGGCTGACCAGGTTAATCCAGCTGAAAGATGTGATTCCTTATTGATTTCACCTCTTAAATCCACTTTAGTCATTAAGGGCAGATGGAGTTAAAGTAGAGGAGACGGTTAAAGAGGGTTTTTAGTTATCTTGACCATCATGGATGCGGATTTGCAGAATCGGGCGCAACTCAGTTTTGTAGTCAAATCTAAATCTACCATCATAAAAACTAAATGGACCTTGAATTGAAAATACCTAGAGAGATGGTATAATAGTGAGTGTGCAAGTGACAACTCAAAGGACAGTTCTTTGATAGAAACGATTATGGACAGTGGGTCCTGTTTTCTATTGATCACTCAAATCGAGTCAAGAACATGCGGGTGAGTTTGATCCGTGATAAACTGTTTAATAACATTCTATTTAGAGATACAAACATCACCCCTGGCTATAGTAATGCTGAAAACACACTCCCAAGAGCCCTGAATGATCCTTATGTAGACATGAATAGCATATATGGACTTGGTAACAACTAAGAGCCCTCTATTTCAAAGTCAAATTCGTCTAACTTTCTTCTCTTTTCTGGCTGTCGATGGCTCGTTTGACACACTCCAGCGGCTTTCCCTGCAGAAGTCGAGACGGGCCAACTCTCAATCTGCATCTTGTTTCTGCGGCTCTATGCCGACATCTGCTGGAAGAAAAGCTTACTGGGCACAAGCTTGCCGAGACTGCTTTTGAACAGCTTTAATGGCCTGTGAATTTCAAGTAACTACAATGACGTTTCAGAATATTTATAAGATAAGATAATATATTACGTTTGGAAACATCAACTAATTTTTGGACTCTGACTGCACTGATCTGACTCGGAACTCTAGTCGCACGTTATACTCACTTGCCTAAATGTTGCAGTATTGGACTTGCACACATACATCTTTTCGTAATGTCTTTATTTTATTGCAGTTTTATAGTAAACAAAAGACATTTTGGCAGCAAAGTTCAAGAACATTTCCAATATTTTAACAGACTTGTGGCTCTCTTGGTTGCCTGTAGCCTAAAAAATGGCCTAATTTATCGCCAGTTTAAACCTACAATCCGTTTAAACATTCAATAACTTGTAACATTTAATAACTTAACCCTTTAAAAATGAAAAAAAAACACCATTAAGTGCTGACCCTCTGTTTCTCCTCCTCTCTTTTTTTGACCTCAGAGTTTAAGATGTTGAAAAACTTGGCCTCTGTTTGTGCAATCAGCTCCTCTAAACTCAACTGTCTGTCTTCCTCCCTGTCGTCGTCCTTGCACTGTTCGGAGTGGCTGCGCTCCTCAAGGTGCTTCTCCTGGTGACGTGCCTCTAAGATCTTCTCTCGTCTGGTCTCACGCTCAAACATCTAACCATAGCAAAGCATAGAGGGGATGGTCACATTCTGCAGTAGTCTGATTATGAATATATCAAGTGAACTATTACAGAACCTACTTCCAGACCTGATCTTTCAAGTAATGCTTAAAAGATTCATTAGTATCAAAAGTTCATTAGTGATAAAAGGAGTGGTAGGGTCATACAGCAGCAACCAGGCTCTTCTCATTCCTCTGTAGGGTACATAGTCCATTGGAGATCTCCAGCAGTGTGGCAGTGCCCAGCTGGGAGCCACACGCCAGGAAGCGCCCATTATCCTGCACCCGTAAGCTGTACAGAGCCTCATCACACACCTAACAACAACAATATTGGTTTTACATCATTTAAAGTGTTCAAGTTACAGCACATGACGATGACTTGATTAAACAGCTTTGGTCTAGGAGAAGCAGTGGTAACAGACTTTGACGCGGAGTGTGGGGTCGTTCTGCTTGAAGAGGATGTCCCACACATCCAGCGTTCCATCCATCTTGACGGTGAAGAATATGGAGGGTCTAACTGGACTCCAGCAGGCATCTGTCAGGTATGACATTTCAGGTCTACAAACAACAGTCAATGCAAATTATATCAGTTTTGAAACCCACTTGAACCTTGGTAGATTGGTAGTTAAATAGGAGTCAAATACAGGTATGTGAAAAAAACAGAACAAAAATCAATATACAAAAAACAAGAATGTTTAATTTATCTTGTCTTGCAAGGGATGTGTCCACTTGTGTCCGGTCAGGTTTGTCAATGTGTATGCATGATTATGCCACCCTCTCATAAATGGTGCTCACTTCGTTGACATGATGGAAGACTCCTTAACGTCTTCAGACCAGATACGTGCCGTCCAGTCTCCCACAGTGAGGAAGTTCTTGGGGAAGAAGGGGTTTCTTTGCAGGGCGTAGATGGGGCCGTAATGACCATCAAATGTACACACAATCTCTGGGGTCTTGGCCGTACGGTTGCAAGAGACCACCAGACCTTGCTCTGTCCCTACCATGAACTGAGTAGGCTAAAGAAACAGAAAAACAAGTTCAGAGTCTGTACAGTCCCACGGTGCATTGATAGAAATGGAGGGGAAACGAGGAGAAGGCAGACACCATAAAAGGAGACTCATAATTAAAATAACATAATAAAAATTTAGAACTTTTATTTTTACTTCCTTTTATTCATTAGATACCGACAACTAAAGAACAGACAGGAATTGTAGAACATGATGTTCTGTGCTGCAAACCATGATGAACTTTGGAATGACTAACATGAATTTGTCTTTTGATGACATGGTGATAGCGCCATGATAATGATGATGATGATCTAACCAGGTTAGATTTCAAACATTGCCATGTATTTTTTATACCCCCCAATCTACTGATCTGAAACACAAAGATAATGTACTTAATCTCCACCATGACTCTCTTGGGAGACTCACCATGGTAGCCTCAAACTCTAGGGAGGTGGCTCTTAAGGCCTTATCCAGGTTGCCCTCCTCACTGGGGTCCAACACCAGCCTCTCTGTAGGCTCACCCATGTTACGGATGTCCCACCACAGCACCTTATGGACACAAACAGAGAGCACTGGTCAGTTGATGGGCCAGAGTTTCTGAGTTTCCCTCATCAGTATCTTGCTATTGGTAAATGGCTGGGAGAGGTCAGTGAAAGTGCAGCCTGACTAAAGGTATCAGACTTCACTGCTCATAAGTGGCTGAGGTTTTTAGTGCCACCCTGGTCCTATTGTGTCCAGCTTGGCTTGAGAGAGGGATAAGGTGACAGGGCCTTTGTGAGGCTGCAGAGGCTTGGCTAACCTGACCATCAGTGGACGCAGAGAAGATATCAGTTCCAGTGTTTGACTGCAACCAGATTATTTTGTAGACAGGATCTCTGTGGCTGTGCTCTATTTTGGACATTTCCAGTGGCTGGCTGCCTTTGCGAGTGTCCCAGTAGGCTACTCAGAAATCCATACAGACACAAACACAATCATACAGAGGCACACATACACAGGCAAGCTATGCCCCCTTACCATTCTAGCCATATGACATTTACAAAAGGAAAGTGCTCTTTCAATGGACTATTCTCTTTGGAATAACAACACCAGACAAGCCTGAGGTAACTAAGGCCAATGCAGTCAATCTGTTGAAATTTAGTGAGTTGGAAAATGTCACTAACTCCAGAAAATCAGTTCAACTCTATGCATAAGACAGTAAGCTCATGGTGGCGTAGTGGATAAAATATTTTTTTTAGGACCCACCAATCTGTCCATTGTAGCTTCCCCCGACGAGGATGTGTGCGTCTTTGGGGTTGTACTCCAGACAGATGAGAGGAGACACAGGCTTCACAGTCATCTCTGGCTCATTGGAGTTCTCTGGGGAGACATATGTTGTATGAGCCAAAGGGGCATTAGTCTTCACTGCTTCACATGGTGACTCTCTACTCATAACTGATGAGAATGAAACCAGAACATATCAAGGGTATGTAGAAGTATAGGGTAGAAGTATCTCCTTGTGTATTTATGTGATGATATTATTATTATCGAAAGACATTTAGAACACCTGACCAAACTTAGGTAGACTTTTGTTTTGGCTCCCCCCTAAAGTTTGTCAAAACATACTTACGCCCCTCTGGCTCCAAGCTCTCAATATATCAAAGCTGCTGATACCATAAAAGTTAATCTGTTGCTTTTTTCAGTGGTAGCCATCTCAGCTCCACAATCCTGCTTCAAAGTCATTGCTAAGAAACTGACAATGGAGGGCATGTCACATTATAGCAGCCAAAACTTTTAGACACTTCTAGAGAAATGGCAGCAAAATAGCACCCACCGTACAACCACACTAGACTCTTTTAATGGCTTTGAAACCTACCAGTGTCCCATATGTAGGAGTCAAGACTCATGTCCTCAGTGGCTTTCTGGAACTCCAGGACGGAGTATGCCACAGCCAACTTACGACTGTCATTGGGGTGCCAGGACAGACTGGTTGCAGTACGCTTGATTTCATTAGGGTCTCTAGAAACGGACACAGCCGAAGGGGTTCAAATTCAAAAATAGGGACAACATCTGCATTTAAGTCACCGTGTTAAAATCAACTTATGTAATGGTACAGTAAATGACACTGAACGTTGTTGCATATATATTATAGTATGTACAGTTGATAATATAGCCACTGATATGCTATGAGGGCATAAATGTCACTGAAATTTAAACAAAAATGCGACACATTGTGACACACTGCCTGTTAAGAAAAAAGGTTTACCTCCAACATGATTACAACAGAAACAATTTTGTCTCTGTTAACTCTAGTTAAATGTGGGAAATAAGCTTTAACAATTTGATAATTGGCATGACAGAACACTATCCGTGTCCTCAGTTGATCTGTTTAGAAACATACATACGTGATGTATTGACTTTTGTTTCATAAAGCCGTCTTGCTATTTGCCTTTAAGGAAAAGGCAATATATTTGATCCCCTGTTATGTAGTTACAACTCTGTGGGGGAAAATGTTGGGGGCAGGTACCTGAAAACATTGAGTGACCTGGCTGAGGGCTGCTCTGGAGCCTCCTCCACCATCTCCTCATCCTCAAAGTACTGCTGGTAAATGTCAGTGGCGTTGTTCTGTTTGATGTTGTGCTCCATGATCTGTATGAGGGAGGAACAGAAGTCTGAGAGGAGACGGGAGCAGTAATTACTCACTCTTTCTCACGTGGCGTGTCATTAAGCTCTATCGCACCAACACAGCTGCAGAAGTAGATTTGGGGCTAGCAGGGATAAATGATTAGAGAAATGATGAGTAGAGAAGTTGTAATGTTATAAATAGTGAAATGGCAAAATAGACATACTTCACAGTACACTATGAGTGAGTACCATGATTCCATAAAATGGTGGAATCGGCCTCTTCAGGGCACTCTCTATTTCAATGAAATGGGGAATCAAACTCCAGAGGTGTCAATAGCATACACTATATGGAGACTGGTAAATAGCAACTTTAGACACTTACGCCGCACAGGTGCAGCATGGTGTTCATATAGTGCTCGTCTTTTTGCGCTTTCTTCTTGAAGCGGGTGGTCTGTTCCATGTCTTGGGGATCAATGTGTTTGGGCCAGCCACCCTGCAAATGGTTTATACCTTGGGGTACTGACTCAACACGCTCTGTATTTACCTAGAAAAGAAGTTGACAGATGGTACTCAGAACACAAACAGTGACCTGGTTAGACTGTACAGTGTGTCTTTAGATAAACAGTGTTGGATTGAAATGTACATAAAGTGCCAGATACTGCCTATTATCTCATCAAAAATACTATGTTTTTCATCTAATGCAGACAAGGACTTAAAGCTGCACTCTGTAACCTTTTTATGTAAAAACATAAGTACCTTATCAATCTAATTTATGAAGTGGGGCTGTGAAAGAGAAGACTGGCCCCTCCCCCTTCATTGAGCTGCTGTAGCTTCGCTCCATTCACCCCAATTAAGTTTTGGAGTCAGGTAGGTAGACTGGCGGGAAAGCTGAACACACACAGCTCAGAAACAGCAGTGAGCGAGCTAGCGCCATGGCTATCGCTACATTTACCGTGAGCAAAGATTACTGAAGCTACTACAATTTTCTTCACCACTTCCACCCCAGCAAACCCTTAAGAAGAAGAAATGTAGGTCCGAGGAAAGTATGAGAGCAATACCATTTCTGGGTATTGAAGTCTTCAAAAATACAGTTACCTCACACTGCCACGTGGGGCCACCAACGACTCATTTACATTAAGTTACATAGTGCAGGTTTAAATGAATGAATGTTGGTGTGTGTACTGCTAGGCTGATGATGACTGAATGATGTCTAGAACAGTGGTTCTCAATCCTGGTCCTCGAGGCCAAGAGCTCTGCTGGTTTTCATTCCAGCCATCTAATCAGGGACTGATTTACACCTGGATCACCAAATGAATTAAATTAACTACTTGGTAGGATAGAAAACCAGCCAGGACCAGGATTGAGAACCACTGGTCTAGAACATTCAGTACCATTACAACGAAACCTAGTGTAAGAGATAGAGGTGACTGCACAATATGCAATGCATGATAACAGGCTGCATAAAAGGGCTCTCCACTTTACCCCATGTTCAGACATCTCTTGGGAACACTGTATAGCGAGGTCATGAGTCTCTCTCCTGATGAAGTTGGCAGCCAGAGACGGATCAGGGGGGATGTCGACCATCAACTCAGCATGCCGGTCAGAGAAATTACACGCTCGGCCAAAGTCGCTGCGTTTCTTGGTGTACACATAGGTTATCTCCATTATGTGACCTATTAGAAATTTGGGGAGATATGGCATGTAAGATGCCTGATTTATCCATATCAGTGGCTAAAATGGTCCATGCAGGATTTGTGGTTTTGCAAATATGAAGCTGGTCTAGTGTGACTTTTTCAAACAATAAACCACAAGAGGCCACATGCTTTACAGGCGTTGGTAGGCATGATGCCTAAAGCCTTGCATGAAGCCTTGTGCCTAAAAACATCTTAGCTGTTGTGTAACGTGTGTAAATGTAATTACAACAACTTGAAACAGGTATGGGTGGTGATTTTCAGTTAGTTAATTTAAATTAACTGCTACAGTGTTATGTGGCTTCCAATGTTTTACAACATAAATGAACAGGAGCTCAATCAAACACTCAGGTTACACTGTAATAGGATGAAACGTTAGCACACAACTGTATCCATAATTCCTAACTGTAATTTATATGTAATCCCAACTACTATTACTACCACCACTAATGATAATAATACAACTTTCGGGAATAAATTGTCATATTCTGTGGGTAAGCGTATAAAAATACGTTACAAATACATGAAATGCCTTGGTAACCATGCAACTCAATATCGAGAAAAAGGCGTTTTTTGTGAGATGGTATTTCTCTGCCTCTTCCACATCTTATCCCTAAATTACCTACTTAAACCACAATATCTACGGATATTTAAGAAAATGTGTTTACACGACACGTTTTACGACATTTATGTTTCGATTGGGAACTACTCGAAAAATTATATCAATTATATCAAAAATATTTCAAAAAGGCTGTCCGGATTTGGCCAACGGTTTTCCAATGTGTCCAAAACCTAAGTTAGCTAACCAGTTGACTAACGGCATCAAGGCTGTGACATGAATCATTATAACATCCTTGTTAGATAACAACATACCTAACTCCACAGGTTCAAAAAACAGGGAATAAATATATATTGTAATCTCTACCTGTCTGTCCCCTTGCGGGTGGAGGTGAACTAAAAACGGCGTTGTAAATTAGTTTGCTAACTTGCGGTTACCAACAGTGACACACTACACCAAGAGCACAGCTGAGTGTAATCACGCACTCGGTGGTAGAGAGGAGAGCGCGTGACCACACAGTTGAATCGCAGAATTAAGATTAACACAAACACATGGACAATTCTACTCAAAACTATTTTATTCAACTCACAACGAGACCCCAATATCCAGGGTCACACACAAACTTAACCACCACTCTCAATAGCTGTACAGTGTACATGCACTGAAACAGATGACAATAAACAAAATAATAAAAAAAGGAAATTGTATGTATTAAGAAATCCCTACATGAAACATGTACTCTTTTGGTGGTTTGATTTGTACAAATGTAATAAAATAATTAGTCAAGTTAACTGTTATCTTTATCTGAATCTCATTATATTATAGCTAGAGCAGCAGAACTTCCTAAGTAAATCATTAGTTGAATTAGATAGTACACAGAAAACATATCTCAGCTATCATGGATCATCGGCCCCTGAAAAGAACTGCAATGCGATCATATCTGGCAGAGCCAGGTCAAACTAGAAGTTAAAAAAATACTTTATAAAAGTGGCACATTGGGACAACATTGGAACAAGCAAAAATACATTTGAAAGTAAATCCAAATAAAGTCACAACAAAATGAGACAACAGTCTGTTATTGTACAAGTTATCTACAGAGGCCATAGTCTCAAAGTCATCTCTGGAGATTGCACAAGTGACACTATTTAGAAAGCTTCTCTCTATCTCTGTGTGTATGTGTGTAAATGTAATGACTGACAATACCTCCTGTCATACGCTGTAAGTGTTGATTTATGCATACAAAAATCAAGCATAAAGCTAAACACAGACAATATGGCATGTTTACATCAGCTAATCAATTTAGTTAATAAAGAGAAGACCCTTATGTTCAAATTATTTCATACACATTTCTCTCCTTGGAGACCTGAATATATGCATTAAAAAGTAATCCAGTGCTGCGTGTCAAGGCTTTGAAGAGGTGGAGAAGGAAAGGATCTCTTTTAGCAAGAGAGAGACAGACAATTTAAAATTGGCCTTTATGTTGTTGGGAAAATTGGCTTTGAGGACAAGGGAGTAGTTATAGGCACAAAAACATGCTTCCATGTTTCATTACAAGTTTCACATCAGTGGATATATATTAATATCAATACTATTGTGAGAAATTACTCATCAAAGTTGTTTACTCTATCATCAGTATGTTCTATCTGAATGACTCAAGCAAGTATAGAAACTCAAATCACCATCATCGCACAATGTTTTCTCCACAACTTCACAAATAGATGACACAGTATGATGCCAAGGCTGATTCATAGCTGAACAACCTCACAGTTGCTTCTATCTTTTCAAGAAATGTTTCCAAACTTGTGTCAGGTAGCAAACAAACACAATGAATTAAGAGCAAGTAAGTTTTCCTAAGAATGCTTAGGGCAGAAAAGTGTGACTATACGGTTATGAGCACGCAACACATGTGGAACAATACAGATACGGTTCCATTGTCCTGAGACTGCACAGGTTGGAGTCCTGGACTGCTGAGATGCTGACATTTGGAGTGGACAAACTGCTATGACATTTCCCCAACCACATCATTGCTTTACACCAGAGTGTCAGCACTGTAAGCACACACTCCTTCCTGGTGAGTGCGCGTGTGTGTGTGTTCACATGGCAGTGTTTTCCTCCTGGACAGATGAAGAGAGGAAGAAGGGAAGGCAAGTCTACGCCTGGAAGTCGTTCCCAAAGTGTCTTCTCTGTTCCTCAGTCATGGACAGGTAGGTGGCCCTCATACTGGGGGAGTACTGTGGAGGAAAGGGAGTCAGAAGAAGACAAATAATATATTACAATCTGCTTTTGCATGTATCAGAAAGACTTAGCGATATAGATTAAGCCTTGTCATGGGCTAAAAAGAAAATAAAATTTGTCTATGATGAGGCCTAATTCATACCTGCTAAACTGCCCAGGTGCACAGATAACAACACATGTAGGCAACGTTGTGCTCAACCAAATCAATCCCTTACCCATAAGATGCACAATTAGGGACCGGCAGATTGTATCCTGCCAATGCCAAGCACTTTGACATTAACAGTGAGGCTTACACCATTCTCAATCTGTCCTTATATATCAAACCACACTGTGGCAAAGGGCATACCAGGACAAATTGAATTCTATAGCAGTGCACATGACGTCTGGCGCTTTGCACCTCACGGCAGTAAGCTATAGAATTGGATGAGGGGAGGTGGACTGCATGCACAGGACAATATCTGTGTGGGGAAGTCCAGGGACGCAACTACCATCCTCTCAACACCAGGGTTAGACAAACCCTCACCAGATCAAACAGATGCTCTGGAATGAGGACGACAATAAGTTGAGAGTTAAAAGCCATGCCAAACAGGAAGATCGCAAAGGAATCAGAGTTAACAGAAGTAAAGGATAGGTAAAAGACAGAGGTACAACAGAGGGAGGGTGAGGGAGTTCAATCCTGAAAGGAGTAGAGAAGACTTACTCGGTTTCTATATTGCTGAGAGTATACCTCCAAAAGTTGATTAAAAAAAGAGGAAAATATAGAAATGAAAGATACAAACAAACATCAAATGACAAACGAACAAACAAAAAATATATAAAAGAAGCTGTTAGCTGAAAAGTATGGTGGTGTAAAGTTGTAGTAAGCGGGGAGAATTTATACATTATTTGCATGGTTTTGGTTAGCAAGGAAGTCATAAGGCTATGTAATAGTAGCAACTACAGACTGAAAGCTAAAGAGAAAAACATGACTGAAATTTAAATCGTGCCAATCATGACAACATGAACAGTATGAAAATAGATCTGGTCTTTGTCACAGTCGTTTGGAATCTACACCCCTTCCAAGAAATAATACATCATTTATTAGAAATAAAATATGTCTTTGAACTGATGAAAATAACTTAATAACTCCCCTCTAAAGTATCTTCTCATGATAAATTACAAAGCTCTGGCCTGAGAGAGATTAAGTACACTTACTGCAGTCATTTACTTTTCATTACACACATACATACACAGCATGCTTATTGAGAGGCTAGGCCCAATGAAAATTTAATCAATCCAAAAATGTCCCTATTTCTGTCTCCTTGATATGATAGGAGAAAAGTGGCCCAGTGGGAGGTGAATTTATTGTGAGTGAGAGTGAGCAAGTTTATCGTCTAAACCGTGTTATTTTCTCCTGGGAATACGGCCTGAGGGAGGCTAAATGATGTTCATGTTTAAATATTAAATACATTAATTCTGCCTCTCCTCCCCTTGCTTTGGTAAGTCGCCCTACTATAAGTTATGGAGGACAGAAGGCACAAACGATATACAGCTATAGAGTATCTTAAAAACCTATACAAATATATATTACTGAGTCCATTGGACCTGAATTACATGAGCAAGAATTAATTATATTTGAATTACTATTATTTAAAAATAAATAAATCTGATTGATCATCTCAGAGGGAAGTGACATCATAGGAAGGCGTGGCCTCTAGGACCCAACATACCGAGGGAGGTGGAGAGCCTCGCCCTATCAGAGGCACGTTCTCGTACCGCGGATTTCCCCCGAACAGAGCTGCCTGATTCCTGTGAGACACGGAGAAAGAAATGGGAATGAAAGGAGTAATAAATAAATAAACAGAGAAAAGAAAAAAACAAATCATAACATCCTGTGCGAGCTTATAAGTTGTTTCTACCCATGTTCATCATGCACCCATTTAGCAGTTACTGTGTACACATGATGATGCTGCTATCATTATTTTATATATGAGTTGGTATATGATTTGTGTTTTTCACATGTGAGCAGCATACAATTGTAGACACATGTGTCTACAATGTGTGTCCCACACCAATGTTGTTATTCAGACCTCCTCAAAGAGGCCACATGTTTTGTTGTGCCTCACTAACATCAAAGTTCCCTATCCTTGCTTTCCCACATTATCCTACACTTTGTCCCACACATTCCTTCCACTCACATGTACTCAGACACGGGGGCATTGGAGACAGCCTGGGCGGGGGGGTGCAGGCTGCTCTGGCTGCCGATGCTGCTGCTGTAGCTACAGAAGCTGTGGATGTTGGCGTTGTTGGGGTTCTGAGAGGCTATCCTCCTGGTCCGTGGGTTGAACGGGTCCTCCTCATCGATGTCATCGTAATCTCTTTCCCTGGAGAGATGGGGTGAAATGTCATCAGACAGCCAGAGGGGCGGGGCATGCGCACGCACGTGTGTGGTCTCTGGCCACTGGCAGGCACTTTGTGTTTAACACTTGGCCCTCAGCCGAGCTTTAACTTGTAACCTTCTGCAAACCACCACCATGTCACCATTATTATCCAATTCCCCACTTAAAAAGCATCACCTGCATGCGGAGTAACAGCGGTGTTTCAAATGTGTTTATACCGAGGGGCTATATCAATTGGTCTCTACCACGTTGTGTGTAGGTGGGCATATGGTGGACACAGATAACCTCCATTGTATTGTTAGCCAATTGGCTCACATGTGGCGCTGCACAGAGAGGGCTGGTGGATTGGGAAATGAGGGCATTCAGGCAGGCAGACAGGCAGAGGGCAAACTGACCTGCAGGCAATTTGTCTCCATGCCCTGGGAATGGCACACAGCATGACACAGAAGGCACAGGCTGCCAGGATGGAGAAGAGGCAGAGGTAGAGCAGACCCTCCACACCGTCATAGCACACCCCCACCAGCGCATCCAGGTAGTCCTAAAGCACACAGTCAGACACAAACACACCCAGACATACACACAGGCAAACAAACAAACAGTTTCCATGTATAAATTGAAATTATATTAAATTGACTCGTGCGTATGGCAGAGCGGAACCAGCCAGCAGCAGCGGGGACAGAGGTCCGCGGGGGTGCAGCCG
>CABFOQ010001445.1:9620-21323 GCA_900660455.1 Gephyroberyx darwinii | reverse complement strand
AAGAAACTATGTTGGAACATATAGAGGGCATTAACAACTTTAGGTCCTCCTAAAGGAAGGAGGAGAGAGAGAGAGAGAGAGAGAGAGAGAGAGAGAGAGAGAGAGACAGAGAGAGAGAGAGACAGAGAGAGAGAGAGACAGAGAGAGAATTTAAACTGTTGAAGATCAGCAGATCAATTTGTTGTAGTATTTTATTTTTCTTCTCTTTATTCTTGTTCTTTTTACTGATGCTGTTGTTCAATGTCTGAGTAGGCAATGCAAGTCAGTAAATGGTGTGTGTGTGTTTGTGCATGCTTGAGGGTGCAAGTTTGTCCAGTATTGCCCTAGTCAGTGTATCCATCTGCTATAGGATCGGTGGTCAGTTGGTGACCGACTAGGATACTGAGGGCCGGTCCAGCTGGTTAATAATGAATGGACTCAAATCCATATGGCTGAGTATGTTATGCTGTGGAAGCTGAAAGGGGTTATATTATATGTATTATGTTATAGTCTATTATGCTATATTATATAGTTATATTACCTTTCTGCCCTGATCTATCTATCAGAACTGCCTGCTCTCTCATTTTTTCCATTTCTATCCATCCCTCACCCCTCCCTTTCAATTCCCACGACTGTCTGACCACACCCAGTCACATCTCTGTTCATTCTCTTCCTCTTTTCCTAATCTCCATCAGTGTCTTCTTACCCTCTTTATCTCTCTCTCTCTCTACATCTCTTTTCCTCACCCCTCTCTCCTACACCAGTCTACCCATCTCTGTTACCTTTTTCATTATTTTCTTCTTTCCTCTCAGTCTGTGTCTCCGTCTGCATCCTTATCTCCTGTCGTTCAGTGTCTCCTGTATCTTTCTCATTTTCCCTCCTCCTTCTCTTTATTTATCTCGCTCTCTCTCCACCTCTTTTTCTCTCCCCGCTCTACCCCTCTCTCCCTCACACCATTTCAGTGCTAGTTTTTGCTCGTTCTGTTTATCCCCTTCACAGCAGGATACAGTAGCACAAGCTGGGATGTGTATTAACATGGGCATGGAGGCTCCTGGGTGACCACTACCGCTGTGTTAGTCTGTGTTATCTTAATCAAATTAGAGTCACACTGAGTACTGCAGAAGAAAAATCAGAGGGGGGTGGAGGTTGCATGTCCAACTAGGAAAATACATTTCCTGGAGAAAATGTGTGGGCTGGTTGAAAGCAGCTGAAAGCCTCAGTTTGAAAACTAAGTTATTGATTCTCTTCTTGCTCGGCTTCCTTCACGGAGAGGTCAGGGCCGGCCACAGAACAGCAGCCCTGGTAGAAATTCAGTGACTTGCTTAACGAAACGTCAGCAGGGCCGATGTTTGCCAACCCAGTGCTTGAACTCAGGATGTCAGGTTGCAGGGTAGTCCAGTTGGCCACTCTGCCACCCCCAAAAGTTGAACTCATTAGAAAGAGTTAAAGCTGCACTAGGCAAGGGTTTTCTGATTAGATTTTATGTATCTCTTAAAACCCACAGAAAGTGGCAAAGAAACAGAGCAAAATACACACAGTCTCCTAAACAGCAGCTATCTAGCGCTCTGTCCAGAGAAAGCTGGGCTCACCAACGTTAAATATTTTGCCTCTCCCGTCCCTTTGGTATAAAGAGATCACAGACCGACTGGGCTGGTGAATGTGAGAGTGTGGTGTGTGCAGTTCACTGACCTGATGTTACAGGGTTTCTGGGTATTGAAGATCAAATAGTTTTCAAACAGTTACCTCTCGCAGCCGTTTGGAGCCGCCTACTGAAGTTGCCTAACGTAGCTTTAATCTATAATGTTCACAATCTGACCACCAGATGTCACTATTAACTATTAACACCGTTCATTTCTATGGGGGAAAAAAATAAAGAATAAATGTTAAAAGTATAAAGAGTATCGAGAACGTATACAGTAGAATAGACTAAAGAATATAGAATATATCCTCCCATTCCCTAAAGCACCTGCTCAATTCAAAGTTGGGAGTGGAGTTCCTAGCTTTACATACTGTGTGTAGAAGTAGTTTGTCTTGGAGAGAATAATAGCATGAGTGTGCTAGCTATCAGCAAACCCACTAATAACTTTGGGAGAAATGGCTATATGAATGTTGACCTTGAAGCGGTGCAGCTCATTGGAGGTTGGCAACCAAAACTGAGAGGACAACGGCATACACACAGACTTTGAACAATCGAAGTAAACAGTCACACTCACACTCACACACACACACACAAACTATTCATCTCACTGCCGTGGTGAGGCAGAGATAATAGTCCATTAACAGGTTACATTGAGTCTGGCTGTCCAGCCTTGAGCTGCCTACCCTATTAGTGTGGAGTTATGTGGAGTACTGAATTATGGGCAGAGCAGGGGAGTCAGATTACAGATCAATATATACACACCAGTCTGTTACTGTAGGCCAACCCCAAATCAATACAACCATGCCCACTGAACACATAGGCATCCTGTTATGAGCGCTTCCCGAAACTATGGGTCAGGACTCAACGTTTCTGGTGGGTACCAGCATTCGGTCTCAGCATGACAGCAAAGTGTTTTTAAGGCTGCAGCACCATGTCATAGGGTCCATATGTTGTAGATGTATGCTCGATGTAACTATTGGTAATGACTAAATTAGATGTTGCTCTCTCAAACTCCTGACAAAGCCACAGAGAGATTACTCATTCTGCAAGAGGGTTTGCAACATAAATGGGTGATGCATACATACAGCCACATTGCTTCAGACCATCCACTAATATCACATGATGTATTCAGGTCATAACAAGCAGGATGTGTCTACCTAGACATGAATGATCCATTCAACAGCCTGTTCATCAGCCAGACTATTCAGTAATGGTGGCCATATATCAGATATGATATAAACACCAGTGCCATGCCCATTCGAAGAGCATACGCCCCATCAAATGTTTGATGTCTTGCATGGGTATTTTTTGTTGATTTTCTGTTTAGCCATAATGAATCCACCTCCTGCCTTCCTTATGTTTTTAGCTCCTCCCACAAATAACCTGGCAGAACCTTTGATAGCTGTATATGAAAATGTATCTATCTCCAAGCTGGCAATGACTATGTTCATATAAATGATCTCTACTGATTTGTATTGAAGACATGCATGTGTGACTCCCCCAAAATGTTGGGTGTACTAGCCCTTGGATATACTGACCTCTCCATGACTAGTTACAGACATTTCAAGTTCTGAAGAAAATCCACTTCCTGAATTTTGTCTCCTCTGAACTAGATGTTCCGTTGCTGAAAGTTTGTCTTCCAGTATTTTGTAACTGTATACACATTGTTTTGTAATGGATTTTTCTGCCAACAACTCATAGCTGAAGCATCATCAATCTTGTATTGTGCATTGGCAACCCTATACGAGCTTGACATTTGTATTTCTTGTTTCCTGTCTCTCCTTACCTGTAATACTCTATGTATGCAGTTTGATCAGCGATGGAGGCCAGGTCTACTTTAGCCTCCTCCCAGTCAGGCAGGCCCAGCAGCTGTTTGATCACATTGTCACCCATCTGCTGCATGAACTGCAGGGTTTGCACGTAGTCGCCCCGCGTGGCAAAGATCTCATCCAGCCTGGCAAGGTGCTGGTGTAGCCCACTCTGCATGCTGCCCATGGTGCCAGTCACCTGCAGCGGAATGGGGAAGGATGGAATTAATGGTACATCTGTGCTGAAAGTCAAGAATAAAAAAAATCAAATTTAAAATTAAATGGGATGGCAGGTTGCCTAATGGGTTGAGAGTAATGAGTTTGGGCTGGAAGGTCACCAGTTTGACTCCTGGCTGAGAAAATCTGAGCAAGTGAAATGAACAAGAAACCTTTCCTCCTAACTCAACAACTACTGTTGAGGTGCCCTTGGAGAAGGCACTTAACCCCCAACTGCTCCAGTGGAGCTGCTCAGTGGTCGGAAGTAAAAGACTGTGGTAGTCATGGGGCGCTACCAGGTGTGTGTGTGTGTGTCCATGCAACTATTCCCCAGGCTCTTGCTGTCAGTTAGAATGTGCTTTAAATGCCGGTACACATGATCACTGACAAAATCGCTTTGCGCTGGCTGAGTCATTGTTTTCCTATGGAGAGGTGGCGCCCACCTTTGGCGGCGTACACAGCTCAAAATGATTTGACCCAGTTTGACCGTTCAAAGTGCTCCAAACGAGATTACAGCTGTATTTGATCTATGTGTCGGTGTGGAGATGGAGGTGTCTGAGTTTCCAGAACAACATTGATAAAGTCTACATCAATATATTCTGTTAACACATTTTATACTAATTGAAACCTTGCCCTACATGACATCATCCAATTGTGTCACATGATCATATCCAGTGTCAGTGTGCACTGATAAGTAAAGGAACAAGTAACACTAATGGGTGTGCAAGTGTTGTGCTGGTTAAAGCTCAAAAACATAATGTCATATTTTGCAAAATTGCTGTTAAATATAAATAAAATACTAGTGTGAAGAGTCGATTCAGCGTGACCTAATGTTTTTATATGCACTTCCATGATGATGTATCAACAAACCTTGCAACACTGAGCACTGAGTGAAGCGCAGAATGGTCAAGTGCCTTTAGGCAACTTTTCTGGCTAGGTAAAGTGTAAAGAAAGAGTAGCCAAGGGTAAGAGTCAGACACCGAGGTTGGTCTGGGGTGCCAGTCAACTGCAGAGCACAGCGGGAAAGGAGGACGGTAAGTACACAGAGGACAGTCTGGGAGAGTTGGAACACCGAATGAACTGAGTAAACAGTTCAACTTGGATAACAGCCAAAGCAAGAGTGGACTGAGGTGAAATACTAAGTTGGTGCTATGGGAGATTTCTGTATTCCATGACTGTTTACTTGCTGTTTGTCAGACTTTTTTCCAAATTGATACCTGTTTATGCCATATAATCATAGCGCAACTAATCGCATTCATCCCCTGAAGGGAAAGCGCTGCCCTGTAAGGCGGATGAACAAAACAAATACCCCGGACTCACTCAACTATTTCCTTGACACATCAGATTCTACCCAGTTGGTCAAACACAGCAAAACCAAATATGTGTGGTCCAAGCATCTACTGTACAGGCGGTATCCGTTTCCTTGGGCTTAATTACGGTGTGCTTGCTTCGAGGGAGAAATTGTTTACAGGGAAGTGGTATTCACAGAGACATCCTGCTATTTGATAATTAAAAAGGGTAATAAATGCCTGCATTCAGCCCTGGGTATTTGGCATTCGCGAGAGAGACGACTCATATTGTTGCTATGTTTGTCGGGGACAGGGCTTGGTGGAGCCGAGAGGAGGAGAGGTTGGGTGGAAGTAATTAGTTGGTTTTGCATTCAATGTGTGGCCCACACTAGACTGCCTATGGCAAAACCGAGAGGGGGAGAAGAGACAAGCGAGAGGAACAGGGGACGAGAGAGCCCTGGTGAGACTGAATGATAGAGAAAGTGAGGGAGACAGAAACAGAGAGAGACTGAAAAGGGATGAGGGGGGAAATATAGCAGAAGTGTACGACAGCAGGGGGAGTGTGAGGACAAAATGAAGCAAGGCTGTGTCTTTGGGATTGTCTTTGGGACGTTAAAGCTTGCGTTGAAAATGGAGGAGTATGACAAAGCTAACGTCTGCAGATGCATAGCTGATTGAAACAGCACCACAAGGACCAGAGGACTGGGACTGAATAACTATTGTATGCTGCACTGCCAAAAATATCAGCCTTAGCAAGTCCTTCAACTGAGTTTTAAAATATATTTTTTCTTAAACTTTTTCTTGATATTGGGGAAGTGGTTTTATTCTGACCTGTTTCAATAAGGATATTACAAAATTCCTGAAAAAAGTGAAGTGAAATTGCACTGGAAACAAGTGGAATGATCTCAGCACATTGGCTGATGAGTCAATAGGAGAATAAATCACTTGTTATGAACATTTTGTACATGGTATACAAGTGTACATGGTATAAAGCAGCCATGGAGAAACACAGGCTACACTCTGTACACGACCCTGCCTGTGGTGCTCTGTAGTTAGCTATCTGATCACTCATCGATACAGCTTCATCTCAACCCTCAGACTGGGGCGATGAAATCCTAGATGAGAAATGAAGCACGCTATCTGATCCTTGCCTGCTCTGGGAGACTCTTATCTGGAGAGCCTAAGGAGACAGCTAATCTCTTCATCGTCTTAGTCTGATCCTCACTGTATAACTGATCTGGACTGATCAGGAAGACTTCAATCCCAGTCCCACTCTTCTCTGTCTCTATCTCGGTCCCGTGGTTTTCGGGCATAGAGGGACATTCACTGTAGCAGATCCTTCTAAACAAACAATTTCAAGCAGATTGTGTTTGACGCACAGCAATTTCACTGTGGGATATTAATTTAAACTTGCTGGCGGGTAAACAACAAACAAAAAAACCAAAAAAAATCAAGAAACTAGGTGATACGACAGAACTGTGACAAATGACAAGAGACCCGTGTCTGGAAAAAAAATGTTAAATCTAATATGAAATGTGGATTCTTGATTAGAAGTAGGGATCAAAATTAAGTCGCCGCCGTGCCTTATGCCACAAAGGTTCTCTATTATGCAATCCTGTAGTCGTCTTGGCCATCAAACAAAACATTTCTCCATCAAGATTTGCTCATGTCCGTTCATGTTCCGTATGATTCACAAATTCTCTCCTTCTTCCTGATATTCTTGTTTCCCTTTTCAGATCCTTTGCCGTGGCACTATGAGCTTGAGATACAGGAATTCCTTCCTGCTCCGACTGTCTGATGGCAGAGAGGATTCCTTCAATTAAAATTGAATGCAGGAGCTGGGGCGTGAAATGGAACATGGGTCTGAAGTGCCTTGGCAGCCCCGTCACCCCCAAGATGGAGACCATATTCGCTGTTGTTTAACTGAGCTTGTTAAATATCGATGGAACATCCCTTTAAAAATATTCTTTCCTACCCGCCCCCCTCCTCAGATTCTTGATGACCACAGAGCTTTTAAGAGGATGTCCTGGGGCTTAGAGCTGTTTATGGGTTTTGATGAAAGAGGCAAACATTAAGCAGGCATTAAATCATAACTTTGGAAAAGTGGTGGTCCATATGGCAAGGATTGTTGGCCGAAGGAATGAAGTGGAGATCGCAATGCTAACGAATGGTTAGCCGCAAGTATTGTGATGCACAACCATATGAGAGCAATTCAGCAGAGAGTCTAGAGTTCAAGTGGGAGAGGAGTGGAAAGTGGTTCGGTCAGATAGACGACCTCTTGTGTTACCACTTGAACTTTAAAAGCCTGCACATCCAGCCATGTGAGAATAAGGAGCTTAGTAAAAGACAGCAACATGTCTATTAGTCAGATCTCAACTGAATCTCACCCCGCTGAGGGCTTAAATTGTTGGAGGGATATTCTTAATTTCTTAGAGAACGGAGGAAAATATTGTGTCTCCTCTCCTGGAATCTAATATTTGTCTGAAGTTCTCCTATTAAACTATTGGTAATGTGGGTTAGGAAAGAGAGGGTGATGGCGTGGCCTGCTCTCGGTATCCTGGCTACAGTCAGTGTAGTGGAGCCAAAGCAGACAGGGGTTAATGACCAGAGGACTGCCTTCCCTCTGAAATCTTCTGGACACCAGCCAAGGCAGGAGTGTGAACACAAATGCACGCATGCACACACTCCCGAGCATACACATGCACATGTGCACAGACGCACCCACCCGCTCATACATGTACAGAGTAAGGCTGTAAATCTCTCGCCTGTCAGCTTCCAGCTCCCAAACAAAGCTTCGCCTCTTAGGGAGTGTTATCAGAAGTTCCCTCAAATTTTGGCTGAGTCTTTTATGGCAGTGGTTCTCAATCAAGTCCTCAAGAACCCCCTGTCCTGGAGGTTTTAGCTTCAGCTCACACCTGAAACAATTAGAGGCTTCACATTTTCATGCCTGAGTAGAGCTGGAGCTAAAACCTCCAGGACAGGGGGTCCTTGAGGACTGGATTGAGAACCAATGATTTATGGAGTTCATTTTAAGACTAATTAATAAAAAAAAGAAAAAGATTAACAACCAAAATATTCACTATTAAAATGAAGAAAATTCATTTTTCTTTTTTCTGTCACTGTGTTCTTGGGGTTTGGGATTTTCTTTTGCTTGTGCATCCTAAATTAATCTTTTGAGCATAACCGCATAATCTTTCAACCTCTTACAACTTACAAAATAAATAAATTTAGTCAATTTGTCAGTTAATACATATTTCTTTCATCCCTCTCATTTGACAATAGCTTATTCTGAGACTGTCTGGGAAATATATGTTTGTAATTATGTCATTGGCCCGCTCCCAGCCAGTGTTAGAGCTCTGGCCAAATGCTCAGGCTGACCCAGACAGCTACCCAATCCACTGCGTGACTGCTGGCTGCCAAAACCTCTTACTGCACCCATCCCTAAACAATAGAGTTATTATTAGCATGCCTAAACACTTCAAATGCAATATCAATTCCATTATACCACAGATAAAACATTCCAGTTGGACAGTTTCCCATTTACCACCATTGTTAATGGTCTCTTCTATCTCTGTGTGTGTGAAATGAATGTTCCCAAACTGAACCTCTCTCACCACACCACTGATTTTTCATTCACATTCTCAGTCAGAGGTGTGTGGGTTTCCGTGTGTGTGTTTGTAAGCACATCATAAGCTATGGTCCAGACTGTAACTAATCAAGGTTTCAACAGAAGCTGGGAAAAAGCCTCCATTGATAATGAGAGTCTAACTTCCTTCCTTTCGTCTCTTACAAACCAAGTCGTTGGATGCTTACTCACTTCTGAACTCTTTGCAGAGGGCTAAAACGCATTTGTGTGGGCCAAAGGGCAAAGCAGCCATTGTTGTCAGTGAGGAGTCGTTTAATACTGATTTCAATACTGAATCTGCCAATCAGGCGTGCTAGCATTGGTCCTTGTTCTTACCCATCAAAGGGCTTTGTCTCCTGGGCTCATGGTTGATTATGTGGGGGGAGACTAGGAACTGTGTGTGGCACACTGGGCTCTTTGTCCTGCTCAAGGACTGGCTCCTTAACAGTCTATAGCAGCGTGCTCAGAACTCAGACACAGACAGACACAGACAGACACAGACAGACACAGACAGACAGACACACACACACACACACAGACACACACACGCGCGCACACAGTGATTTCCCTTGCCTCTCGCTAATACGACTGAGAAATTGATGTGGCTAAGTGCTATACAAGATTCATGGAAAGCTCCCACTGCACATCAATTCATGTAACAATCTAGCAATGACATAGTTATATATATCCAACTGTACATGTGATATATGCTTAACATGAGGTTATAGAGAAAATGGTAACTAATGTTAAATGTTAACATCAGTGTCACGTCAGAACTAATCCCAACTGACGACCTACAGCAGCTCTACTAATCTTCCCACATCAGTGGTTCAGAGCTCACACATGTTTTCAGTGTAAATCATTTAAGTAAGTACATCAATCGAGACTGTATAGCTAAGAACTACTGTCTATCAAATATTTAGCTCTGAATATTTTTTCCTTGTCATTGGCGCAAACCTTTAAGGAGCTGCAGTACTATAGTCCACAGTACATCACTGGGGTTGAGCTACCAGCCGTGCAGGTTATCGTCTGAAAAAAGGTCCAGAAACTCATGAGGGACCCCAGTTAAACTGTTCTCTCTGCTACCATCTTTGTACTTCTTCATTCTCTGATCTACACTGCTTAGAGGACGCTCGCAGACTAGGCAATTCATTGCCAGCTAACAACTGCTGCTGTGCTGTACGGCTACTGTGCATCTGACAAATAAACTTTGATTTAATTTTATTTGTGAGAAAGCTGTGGGCTCTACCCTCTCAGCCAAGTGTTTTTACAGAGGCTATGTAGAGTCACCACTCTCAGTGGCACAGATGCCAACACATTAATCTCCATTAACACAAATGTAGACTTAATCCCTACTCTTCGACAGACAGCCGGGGTCTCTGCCTGACGGCGTCACAACATCAGTCACTGCTGGTCTCAGGAGTGGAAGAGAGGTGATGTACTTTCTGCACTGTGGTGCACTGTAGGATAGGATACGATATGATAGGATATGATAGGATATGATAGGATATGATAGGATATGATACGATAATACGATATGATACGATATGATATGATACGATACGATACACTTTATTGTCCCTGTAGGCAAATTTGTCTTGGACTCAGATGCTGCACACGCTATATCTGCCTTCATAGGACAGTAGAAACAAAGCAACAAATAATACAAAAAAACAAACACACATCGCACGTTACCACCACAAATGACATATTACACATAATACAGATCCGGTGATGAGATCAAGCAACATATTACACAACCCCTTGATCATATCATGAAAGTATAGCACAACGGATAGTTTGTATTGGGGTACTCTGTATCGTCTTCCAGGGTAAGACTGCATACTCTGCATGAAGAATATGAGATGGCTTAGACAATATTCTCTGTCCCCATAACCTTCATGGCCGTCTGTACCAGGAGGTGGTACAGAGGCGGTTAGCATCATGCCACTGCACAAAGCTCTCTATTTCAGTGAAACAGATTGAAGGACTTGTGTCTTTGTGCAGCAGGCTGAGAACAGCAGTGTCATCTGAAAATCTCAATATGTGATTCCTAGGGTGGCTGCTTGTACACTCATTTGTGTGTAATGTGAAAAGAAGTGCTGACCCGACCCTGTGGGGCACCTGTGCTGATCAATGTGGATTCTGAAAGGGTATTGTTAACCTTAACATGCTGGATTCAGTTGGTCAAGAAGGAAAAAGAACCACTTAATAATAAAAGGATTGACACACATCTGTTTCAGCTTCTGGATTAGCAAATGGGGCTGAAGCGCGTTAAAAGCAGAGCTAAAAATCAACAAAGAGCAGGCGTACATAGGCATGCCCCGCCTTTGTCTGTAAGGAAATGGTAATGGCTCCAGTACAGAATTAGACATATATATATTTCTTTTTTCAAAGCGCTTCATCACACTTGAAGTTAGAGCCACAGGCCTATAATCATTATTTTCAGTTCAAGGTTTTTTTTGGAGCTGAACAGTGTGAGAGTCTACAGACCGTCAGATTCTTACCGTTTGTTTAAATCTGCTTGTCACACTAGCTAGGTGGAGTTTACCGTAAAGATTCAGATAGTCAGGGAAGTTGTCACAGAGAATGGTTTAACAAACTGACTTTCAAATTTTCTTTCATCATTTCCTGTAGTACATATGAACGACTTCTGATGCACTGTGATACCATGGTACGTGGTTGTATGTATGTTTTATGTCTCTGTGGGAATGTGATAAATTGGAGAACCTGTACAGGAGCATAATAAAATGCTATCAATTTGACATCAAAGACAATCTACGTCAAAGACCTGAATTTTTCCACCCATGCTGCTTAAAAGATGAGAGGATTGTAATAGAGCTTGTCCTCTTTTTGCAGACAGAGGGAAAAAATAGAAGTGGGAAAAATCCCACCGTGTCAACCTCCCCGAGTCTGAGAGGAGAAAAATGCCCTGCCATGAGTGTGAAATTTGCCACAGAGAGATGAATTTGGGTGTCTGTGTCATCAGTGTCTCTAAGCAGGAAAATGAACCAGATATAAATAGACGATCTGAGTCAAAGTGGGAAAGACATAGGATGATTCTTTGTTTCTGCTGAGGCCTCAAGGGTTTAGAGAGGGTGGGACAGGGAGTATGAGATTGTGTGGTGTGTGTGTGTGTGTGTGTGT
>CABFOQ010001444.1:0-12783 GCA_900660455.1 Gephyroberyx darwinii | reverse complement strand
ATGGCCAGCTTGAATTGCTGCCACCACCGTACACAGTACCGCCTGTCCAAAACCGGTGAACAAACTGCAAACAAACAGTACCAACACTAGTTCTGTCCACCCTCTCCCCCGGGGGCACTACATTCTCCAGTAAACAAGCTTAAGTACCATTAAATACACCTGACCATTCGAATGATGGAGGTGCAAACAACACGAGTCACCTCTGATGTGGACATCTGCTAAAAATCATGTTTACAACAACAGACAGAGGCTGTAAGCTAGCGTACACTTGAAACGGAGTAACTCAAGCTCCGGGGCTGCATGATGATCTTGATCTGAGTCCATTTGGATCTTTCATCATTTAATTGTGATTAAAAAAAACCTAAAAAAAAACCCTTCCCAGATTTATGCAGGGACTCCATCAAAAAATTGGACTGGAATAGAGCGCCTGATGTTGGGATAGGGTCGACTGGGAGGATTGATCTGCTTCATAGGGATGACAGCTTGCTCATTTCTGGAAAGTGATTCAGCTATGGATGCAGAGTTCTAATTAAGCCATCCATCAAGCTGCGGCCGATATTCGGGGGGGAGAGTCGGGGCTAAAAAGCACCGATTAAAGCAGAAATCCTCATCTCCATACATGCCGTTTGTGTCAGAGAGCGTAGTGAGGAGATCAAACTGTAAGCAAATCTACAAATCTGTTACGTTTTTGCATGCACAGCGGAAATGCTCCTGCATCGGTTTTCCCAGTTAGCCATTTGGATTGTGCGCGTGTGTGTTTTTTTTTTTCCTAATGCATCATTTTGTCTTGACACCAGCCCACATTTGCATTCACACTTGGCATTGAACTGACGCTCCTATGCAGCGCAACATACAGCGAGTGAGCAGGTAGGGATTTAGCATCTCGCTCAAGGACAATTTGACATGACACACGGCACATGGTGGGCATGCGTTTTCTGCTATGGGGATTGAAGCTGCATTATAAATTATGATAGGAATCCCAAAGGTGAAGAGTAAACAGGCAAAAGAACAAGTGGAGCGAGGAGAGAAAGGTTTATTAAAACCATTGATTTAATGACTTCCTGCAAACAGCCTACCTGACATATTTTCACTAGGAATCTGGGGCATCGGCTGTACAGTAGCGGTGTGCTTACCCAGTCACACACAGGCACCGCAATGGTCATCTTGTGTTTTTTTGTGTCATGCAGCGGACAAGATTAATCCAAAACATTCATAGAGAAGTTAGCATGCTATGCTAGGATTATGTATGTGTGTGTGTGTGTGTGTGTGTGTGTTATTACGTTCTCAAGCATTTCACAGTTCAGATCCTGACTGATAGGAATCCATTCTAGACAATGCCCACCTTTATTAGAAGGGCATCGTGCCTCACACAACATCTATCACCATTTGGGCCCTCCTTCACTCCTAACCCCATCTTATATTTAAGATGCCGATGATGACTTTTAGTGGTAATCCGTTTTACTTCCCACATTTTATGATTCTATATTTTGCTGATGTAGGTGTCTCTGACAATTTACGAGAGGACACAAATGAAATAGCAGTGTTGGTGTTGCATAGCTGTGAACGGGCAAAAGGAATGGAGTTACTTCACTTGATGAGGGGTTAGATCATAAACTAATCTTTTACTACAGCACATCTGTGGCTTAACTGACCAGTTTGACAGCTATTGTTGCAACTTCCACTTCTTGATCAGACCTCAATTCCAGATGCGGGCCTCGGGCAAAACCTCACTGATGTACAATATTTTATTGATGCCGTTGCCAATGCGGAGACATATAATCGAAAGGTTTGAGACCTGAAGATTGCAGAAACGTATTAAGCTTGCAAAGTACAGAAAACCCAAAGGTAGACAAAAACTACTTAGCTGATAGATTTTCTTCTCTCTTCATTTGGAACGGACAGAATCGAAAACTTTAACCATACACAAAGAAAACGGGTCAGGATTTGCATCTCAACTCAGTTCCCATTTAGCCGTCAAATACTAAGCCAAATTGTCCTTTATCCTAATTGGTAAATGACAAATTACACTTTGCCAAAAGTTAATTGAAACGCTGGGCTAAATGCACCCACGCTGTTGCCGTGTGGCTGTTGTGAGAGTCATTACCAAACTAGTCCACAAATGTACAGAGGAGGGAGGAATTATCATTTGTCTTCATTGCTGGAGCGGTTGGGGGATATGCTCTTGGGGTCAAATGTATTCATATTGGCTGTCCATGTGGTAAAACAGTGGCTTGTTTCACTTGAATACTGATGAAAACCTCTGTGGTTGTTTTTTCCAATTGTTTGAGACCAATTGAATTTTTAAACCTTCATGTATCCCGTACATATTCTCATTTAAGGAGTGGTGGGGGAGCAGTTGCGTGTTCATACAGATGTTTTTTTCGCATCTCAACACATGAACACACACACACACAAAATGTAGCGTTTTCTCTTTATGTCTGCATGTACTTTTAAGGTATATGACACACTACGGAGTCCACGTAGATTAGAGATGGTGTGAACTTTAAAATGCATTTGTCTTTTATATCCCTTTGTACCTGGTAGAACACATAATAAATCTCACAATGATAAAACGTGGCGTGCTAATCTTTGTCTATTTCCATCTTCCACTTGAGCACTAAAAGGATTTTGAGCCACAGATAATGTTCCCTCCTATCTCCTCTGTTCATCCCTAACCTTTTGTGTTTCTCAGAGGAAGCTATTGTCTGAAATATGCATAGGCCATTTTAGGACAAAAGAAGCCCCACACAGCCTCTAAATGTGGCCTCTGCAGTACTTATCGTAAAATACTGTAAGTGGAAATCCCTTTTGCACAGTCTTGTGTGCAACCAGTGTGTGTATGTTCATATAATTATGTTCTTTCTTTCTTTCTTTCTTTCTTTCTCTCTTTCTTACCATTTTCTGACTGTGAATCTTTCAGTAAGATTGGCCTGCCTCTGATCTGACGGTTCTCCGGGTGAAGAAAAAAAACAAAAAACGTTTTCAGCAGGACCGCAGAAAGTTTTGCACGGTGTAAAGTGCAGAGCAAATGGATGAAATAACACACAATGCCAGAACAGAAAAAACAAAAATCCACTCCAAGCCATTACACTCACTTACACTCACCTTTCTGTTTCCATTTTCATCTCTGGCAACATCTCACAGCTTCCTGGAAACTGACTTCCAACCATCGAAGGTGAGTTTTACCCTGGTAACAGTTCCAAAAGGGTTCTCCTCAGAGGGGCAAGGATCTACCTCAAACCACTTGCATCTGAAGAACCCTTTTTGGTTCATCAAGGGCTCTTTGCAGGACAAATAGGTCTATGAAGAATCCTTTTTCAAATAGAAGAACCCTTTATGGGGGGAAATAGTTCTTCATGGATCATTTGGAGAGTTTGTTGACTTTACTTTGAAAGATCACTGTTATAAAACATGTGATTTTTTCCCACGAAAAGGAGAATATAAAGTGCTCCCACACAGAGCAACATAGTTCACTTATACGAGACATTTAATTCATTGACCGCTAGTGGGGAACCTTAATGGTGATAATGCTGTGAGCTTGCCAACTGAGTCACACAGACCACTATGCTTATGCAACTCCTTCAGCAAGGGTAAAGAGCAGCACATAAGCAAAATATAGGTTCCATTAATAGATAGTTATTTAAACCATTCCTCACACTTGTGGTAAACAAGATGAGTAGCATTACATTTCCCAGTGTAGTTTTAGAACTGTGGGCTCTAGGTGAAACCCTCTGAGGGCTCTAGATGTACCTTCAAAAGGGGTAGAAAAGGTTATCCTGTTAGGACAAGTCAAAGAACATGGCTGTAATTAGAACTTTTATTTCTAATAGCACAGTGGGAGATGAGTGGAGGAAAGATCAAAATGTCAACTATTACTGGCTATTTGAGCTTCACTTGTAGCCCAGAGGATTTGTTATTGCTGGAGCGCTCTCGAATGGCTCTGCAAGAACCAAATGGTGCATCTTTTGGTTGGTTGAGACTGCCAACCACACACATACACACACATTGACACTCAACAACCAATCAGTCACATTTACTTGTGTCTATATACAGGCCCTCTGATGTCGCCTCAGCCTCACATGGAGCACAGCACCCCGAAAAGGTTTCATCTCTTCATTTCCTCCCAGTGCCAACACAGGTGTTTCTGTTGGCATGCCAACGATCAGGCCCGCTTGGCCACTTGAAATGAGGAGGCACAACAAATGAACAGGGCAAAATCATCCTCTTTTGTTAATGCCTCCATGTGATTTTAATTTCCTCCTGTTAAAGAGGTTATATAGGAATAATTATTGGGGCAAATAGTCCTGCCGATCTACGAGGAAATAATTGGCTTTTAGCTGCAGAGAGAGATTTCCTTGGCTGCCTGAACACAGAGGCAGCTCTGGAGTTGCTTGGCGTGCTTACAGCATTAGCAGGGGACCGGCAGTGTGCAGAGGCCCCCATGACAGGGAGAAATAATTATGAACGGAAGCGATGTTCAAGCCAAGAAGCCAATTTGTAAATGTCTGTGAGTCGCTGCTGCTGTGTGTGTTTGTGCACTCTCGTATGTGCACTTCTGTGCGTGCCTCTGTGTGTGTGTGTGTCTGTTTTTTTAGTGACCGCTGTTGTGGCAGATCCAGTGTTGACTCACCACTCAGCACCTCTCCCTGTGACCTTCGGTACTGTACACACACACACACAGAAAATAGCACGCTGAGTGGCGCAAGTTGTTTTTAAGGAAAGAAAACGTTCATAACTGAGACAATTTATGGAAATGGAGCCATTTGTTGAATGCTGCGGCGCGTGGTAATGTATAGCAATTACCACAGAGTCAGAGTTTCAGACATCAAATTCAGGGCCTCCGCTTTGGATTGACAGACGACCTCTTGATAAATTATTGTTATTATATCAACCTTTATTTATCCAGGGTTTTGCTGAGCATGCATGCTTGTTTTTAGCACCGTGCTGCTTCACATTCATACAGTTACACAACCCTGAGCAATCATCACAATCATTCATAATGAAATATAACTTTCTATATGACAATTGTGTTTTTGAATGCCAGAAAATTATCATTGAGTTTCATCCTCATACTCACCCAAAATCAACTGCCAACTCCACTATTTACTATTTTTCAAACGCGTAAGAAGATCTGAAGAGCTCAATATTTAACCTCGACATCACAGAGCCACAAAATGCTTCAGGTCTGTGGGCAACTTCCCTGGCATCTGCTCTACACTTCAAAATGCTCGCCCTAAACAACCTGAGGATGTCCAGTTAGAACTCCCCACTCACCCCATCCACCACAGCACACACACCTACACACACACACACAATCTCTCTGTCAGCCTGAGGGCTTGCCTGCCAGAGCTGGAGGTGTCACCTGGCATGGCAGACGGTGTCCCCCCGTCCCCACACCTGTCACTCCCGCCGTGGAGTGTCCTCTCACTCTGTTCATCAACATCATCAGGGGGCCTTTTCTATGACAAGGAGTCTGGACGGAGACTCCTGGCCCCTTAACCTGCTTCAGCGAGCCATCAAAACATATATACCACCTCCCAGGGTATGGAGGAGCAACTATAAGCGAAGAAAGTCTTTTTCCTCAAAGTTGAACCGCTTGCACCTGAAAAATGGGCCAGATATTGCAGTTGACGATGCATTGCCCTTAGTATCTGCAGAAAATAAGGCAGAAAATGAGCCAGACTTTACGGGGGAATAAAAGAGAGGAGGAAATGAATATGTATGTGCATATTTATCCGGAAAATGATTACTTGCTGGAGCATTCATTAATCGTTTTTCATAATTCATTCTGTGCATATTCTCCTTTTTATTGAATTTAAACAAACCCATTAACGGGGATTAACTTCCCTGAATGAGACTTTGGTTCTCTTCCCAATAGCCTCCAAAAAGGGCCCCTTGTTCCGTCAAGTGGAATTACTCGCGAGCGTCTACAATCTCCTCGGAAAAGAATTAGAGAACACAAGGGCGTGCTGCGCTGTCCCTCCCTCGCAGTTTTTTTTTTTTTTCCCCGCCGCTCTCCCAAGCCCATTTATAATCACTTTCCCAAAAAGATATATCCTGTCATTGTTACACCGTTGTTGCAGATTGTTGGGTGGCAAATGTTTTTCAATAAGTGAAGGAATTATTGGATGCTTTCTTTCTTTCGGGTAATTTGTGTTTGACCGTCATAAACATCTCTCACGGTTGTTGTCGAGTTATTTTTTCCCCCGGTCTTTGTTGCTGTTTGTTACATGGCACTAATTATAGCCTGAGGAGAATTGCTTGTCTGGACCCGACCTCTTCTCTTCTTACGGCCCTGGAAGAGAGGAAAAAAAAGGCAAATAAGAATGAAAGAAAGGATGGAAGTGGAGCTGAAGGAGAGTAAGGGGAGCTTTGTAGCTGATTAACCATAAGGCATACATTAATGGTAATTGGATGAGAGGATGTGAGTGGAGCCCTAAGCAAGAAATGCACTTCTGTTCTGCTGTACAGTCAAGATTCACTTTGTCGCTGCTCTTTTTCGCTCTTTCTGTCAAGAATTCTAGAGAGCTAACAAAGGAGTGCCATAGTTTCTGGGTGGGGGGGGGTTCAAACTGCTCCGGGGAGCGACGCAGAATAACTGTATAGTGTCCCGTTGTTAAATCCTGCCCCTGACACGCAATTACACCACATACTGTTTATTACAGGGTTTAGGTCAATTCACTTTCATTTTCAACTTAGTTCAAAATGTAACTGCTTTTCAGATAATGACGCAACCTTAATTCTCAATTTCTTTCTAGATTGGATTTGAGATTGTTTTTAAGGCAAAAAGATATCCAGCTTTTTGAATTCTGAAGGAAAACCCATTTCCTTACTTGACTGAATTGAAAGGCTGAAAACACCCCAAAGCTCTCTGAATAAAATGCTTACATTTCCCAAGAGAGGCAGCGTAATAATTTAAACACAAAGACAACAACACCTACAAAACTTAATTTCATATTTTACTGCAAAACTAATCACATTTTTTTTGTGGAAATCAAGCATAGGGGGGGAAAAAAGTTTTTCAGCTCTATATTACTTTCCTCTATTTTATGAATATGTTCTTTTTTCTCTGAGTCAGCAATTGTCACTCATAGGAAGCAGTTCATTTCGAAATTTGCCGTATTTTTCAGCTGAGTATACACCGGATGCCTAAATGACAATTGCCGCTCAAGTAGATGATGCGTCACTCGAGGGTAAGCACGGCAAACAGCATTATTGTTGAGGGTGTTGAGTCTCCCAAGCAGGTGTGCCTCTAGTCACAAAGCTCAAATGAGCACACCAATAAAGCGGCGATGTGGCAGCGGCAACAGAAAGACATCACACTCAGGTGCTTACTCACACGTGTCAGAGCACACTACCAGTACCTGAACACACACACACACACACACAAACCACACCGTCAGGCCTTTAGCATCAAAGTGTTCACCATTTGTGTACCAGATGAGATTTACTTGCCCTGTTGGCACAGCTTGACAGCAACATGTAAACGATGCCAGCCATGCCAATTAGCTTTGATTCAGACATGAGACGGGAGGCCAAGTATCAGACAGGATGGACGGGAAATACCGTGACGATGCCTGTTAGTTCCGACATGAGCGTATCAAAAGTTGTCACAACTAAAAAACAAACCACACAATAGATCGCTGAGACTAGACAGACGGAGATGGGATGCGGTGTTGGGAGAGCGGTACAAAAAAAAAAAACAGGCAGAGAGAGGCGAAAAAAGGGAGCCGTCACGTCCGTCCGGGAGACGATGTGCTGGAGGCTCTCTCTGCACCCATCCCTTCGTCACTCGCTTCCCCACCTCCCTCCTCTTGCTCTCTCCATTCCCCCCAGAGCACTTTGGCGAACAAATGCCAAATGATCACGCTTCTGTGAGCACCATCTGGCAGCTCGTGCACTTATAGCACCCATCACATCTCTCACTTCCCTGCCAACCTACTGCACTACAGTAGTACACTTAACCCTTTGTTCCACAGAATAGAAGTCAATACGAGCCATGGACACTGGCATCGGTGACTAACGTTTAGCCAATGCACGCCAGCGCTCTGTTCTTCATTTGATCACGAAACCCTGCAACATTAAAGGTGCAGCATGGAGAATATTTAGCTCAATATGTCAAATTCATTATGATAGCATAGTATTATGGCTGTAGGAAAATGAGACCATTGCGGAGAAAATTGGTTTATTCTATGAGTCCACAGGTATGATTTCCTATGAATTGTGCATTATTGACTTATGGCTCAGAGGAAGTGCCTCAACCCAAACAGGAAGAGGACTGCCGCAGTTTGAATGAGCAGTGTGAAGCGACTCAAAATGGCAGATGGTGGAACCGTCCTAGCTACTGCAGCCAAAGCTGACCGAGGATTGCTCTTATTGTTTCACACATAAACAAATATACAGAAAATAACTTTCCTTTCCTCACACTAGTTTATTCCAGTTAAAGTTTTTTCAAATTGCATGATGCCAGATTCACATCACCTCTTCTATTTACATAGTAGTGTTCTTACTGCAGATCTGAGTCTTGCTTCTTTTCTTGCATGTGGGCGTTTTTTCCCCCCATGAATCAATATACAGTACAAGGTGCAAGCAGGGTATGATGAAATACTTAAACAGAAAAGAGAAATAAGATCGCAAAAACCAGAGACAATAAACAACCCAGGGATAGAAGACAGATATAAATATATTACATTCAATGTCAAATAATATACTGAGATGTGGACTAACTGCATGACTTGTATGGCGTTACTGGTGGTTCAAGGGGGATGAAGAAAGTGGTGTAAAACACTACCACTAAGGGACTCAAGGGGTCACCAAAATCAAACTTCAAATTATACTGGCAGCTTTAAGTTACAACCATGTGCAATGAGAACAGCCTACACGGCCTACATGCAAACCATGTGGATCTGGTTACAGTCATAGCAACTAAGACAACTAAGAGTGTTGAGATATTTTTGACATTTTTCTAAAAATTGTCCTCCATGTAAGTTTGTGCAGAGTTTTCAAGAGTTGCGACGCTTGTCCAGTATAAAATACTTTTACAGTTACATATTTACATCCAATTTACACCAATTTCGAGCCCAAGCACTGAATTATTTCATGGGGATAAAAAAAGTACAATAAAAAAAGTATAAATAGGACATCAGCAGAATGACTACAGGTCATGATAGGTGGGAAAATAATAATTAGCATTAGCATGGTCAATCGATGGCAGTATTGGCAAATAGCATGGGGGCATACAGTGGACTGCTATACTGTACATGGAAACAACTTAATCAAATCATAAGAGTAAGAACAAATATTAGGTTATTGATTGTAAACATAGAGCAGTCAGTGTCACCGCTACACATACACACAAGTGACGGTGCACCTCTTGCATGTACATTTTGTCAGGGCGTCACAGAGTGTTTACATCACGCCAAGTGACCTGCGATCTGCAAAGCGAGGCAGTGGCACACAATTTGTTGTTTTCGAGACGGACTTGATTTTCGCTGCATATTGTATCGGGGAAAGTGTGCTGTGAACTTGATAATCTGGTTTTCCGTGGCGCCTCATGCCAAAAGAAATTGGAAAGAGGCCGAAATGGATTGTGGCAGCAGACACGGATAAGATGAATAATACTGTGGCAATATGGCATCCAAATATTTATGTAGCATTGTGTATTAAGCAGTTCAACATTGCCTTGAATACATTTGTTGATATTGTACAACAAAGGTCCCGATAGAATGTTATATTCAGCTGACAAAACCCAGCAGTACTGTATATGACACATTTTCTGAATAGCTGTAATAACTATTGTCAAGCGTGCTTTTGTTTCACTGTGTCAGGGGTACCACGTCTCTCATCTCATCTATTCTAAATCCCCCTTGAAATTAAAATTTCTATCTTGTCACAGTTTTTGATGCACTGGCCTTTTGACCGGCAAAATATTTTCTTTCCTCATTTCCCATCTTTGGCAGATGAGTTTTTTTTTTTTTTTCAATAGAGTGTGGCCGCACAGTCATCTAGCTTCGGGTCAGATAACAAAGTTAATTAAAAAAACTAAATGCTGTTTGTTTCCTTGTAGAAAAACCACTGTCCTCCAAAAACCTCTGAAATTGGGAGGCAGTAGAGGTGTGTGTGTGTGTGTGTGTGTGTGCAATGCTTTGCATGCAGTTGATGCTGGGCAACAGGGTGGACAAGTGGTTACAGAGATCATGCCACAACCAGAACGGGACGGTTCAATTCCCTCAAAAAGCCACGTGTCTGTGGAAGTGTCCTTTGGCAAGACTCTGAAGCCCTTCCTGCCAACTCATTGGAAGTCCTCCTGGATACAAGCGTCAGCGAAACGCCTAAAAATGTAAAATGGAAATGTAGACGCACTGCCAAGTTCACAACAAGCTCAACGCATATTGTGATGAGCCCAATCCCGTCCAGCACACTCGCCATTTAGAGTACTGGTGGCAGCGATGAACAACAGTAGAAAAAAGTAATAATGAGAGTGCTTTCTGCCACAGTTTTGGCAGTGGCAGGGAGATCTGCTATGCTGACAGGTGGAAGATGAGTAAGCAGAAATTGGGGAAAGAGATGAAAATGGTGGGTATGGATGTGGAAGGATGGTGGATGGTGAGACAGAGCAAGAAATATGCAACTCAGGCATGAACAAAGAGAATATTGCGTATGTGTGTGCATTCGTGTATGTGAGCGAGCGAGCAAGAGAAATAGAGGGAGCCGGTGACAAAAGAGAGAGAGACAAAGAGACAACACCCCTCTCTTTTGGCCGTGTACCACAGGGCAAAGTTTAACCTTTCCTCTGCATCGGCGGAGCGTCATTCTCAGACCTCGTCCGGCACCGTCTCAGACCTGAAGACACCAGCTTGACTTCCTCGTTCCATCGCGGATCATCTCTTCCCACTCCTCCCCGTCTTATTCGCTCCCTTTTGTCCGCTACATTTACCGTCACTGCTGCTCTGCACCCACGCCGGATGACCACACACACACACACACCGACAGACGCTCTCTCTCGTCTACGTTTTTGCGCCAGTATCACACCGCAACCCACTCAACCATGCAAACACACGTACGCATACACCCGTCCACCCCTTTGCAGAAGCTGTCATATACACTTTAGCAGTGAATGAAATTCTCCATTTTTTTGTTTGTTTTTACAGCATGAGATGTATACTGTGTTTGCCGACAATCAAACACATTTTGTTTTTTGATGATATGTACAGCACTAGTCGGTCTACACTGCTCTCTGGCTCTCACTACTGTATATTATTTTAGTTTATGTGTGTGTCAGTGACTCTGCCTACAGAAGCTTTACAGAAGCATCAGAAGCATGGAAACACACACACACACACACAGACTGACACAGCACAAAAACATACACGAACACACTCAAACTGACCATTAACGGATGTACGCGGGTCACAGGCTGGTCAACTACTGAGCGTTCAGCATGATGCAAGACTGCAAACGCCAACTCACGCTTTCATTCCCAGTCTTCACAGTTCACCCCTGGGCCTTATGGGTATCATAGTTTGCTGTCTCTGCACTGTAAGCTAGCTCCATCTGGTCTGTGGCGCCTGAGCCGTCAGGGAGGCCACGCTTTTGTGACATCTAATTGTATTAGCTGCAGCACATTTGACTGGCCTGGCAACCACCGGTGCCGCAGGTTAGGCTGTGCAACTGTTTGTGTGTGTCCGTCTGCCTTCGGGGTTCTGGATTTCACCTCTCGCTTTCACAAATGCTATCTCTCTTTTGCTGCATCTTCTCCGTTGCTTTCCCGGTGATTCTCATTCAGCGGGATCCCGCGCTGAAATGATAGATTAACGCCTTCACCCTAATGGACATGTTACAGTCAATGTGAACAACAGACTCACTCATCAGTCGAAGCGCAAGCACACTCTTTCCCCCTCAACAACAATCTCTATTCTGTGTAACTGATGGGCGCTCGGCCATTGAGCATTCCACTAGAGCTGGCTTCCCTGTAATTTCAATCAAGACTTCAGTGGGGCTAATCAATAGGACGGGGTCTCAATGAGAGCCCGAGATGCTGACTCCGCTCCATATCTATCACATGCACCCATTTCTTGGGATCGTTCAAATCACCCACGCGTGCACACACACACACACATGCAAACACACACTCTCTAATTAAATCTCAATGTCCCACAGTCGCTCTCTCTCTTTCGCTCACATACACACCGTGGGGAGACATAAATATTTTCTCCCCAAATCTTCTCCGCTGCATACATACAATTTGATTTCCCACCAACGCCTTGGTGTGTGTGTGTGTGTGTGTGTGGGCTTCATTATTTTCTCTACCTGTGTGATCCCATTGGGTTTGAGCGTGATCAAAGGGAGAGAGGCTCATCCCTGTGCAGAAGGAGAGAAAATGGTGGAGAGACTGATCAGTGGGGCCTGTGCTCTGTAATCTTCTCTGGCTGCAGCCTCAGCACTATCCCTCTGTCTAACTCTATCGCTCTCCCTTCCCACTGGGGCTGCCCGCTAACCAATAGTCATGTGGCTCAGAGCAGAGGAGAGGAGGATAAGTGGAAAGAAGGGTGTGGAGAGGGGATGGGGAAAATGGGGAGGAGGATGTGAAGAGAAGGGGAGTGGGAAAGCATCTTCTGCTGTCGCTTCCACCTCTACTGCTGATTCTCTTCCTTCTCTCTTTGCAGCGTCCGTCTGTCATCCCTTTATTGTTTGTTTATCTCCTTTCTTGGTTGTTATCCCACCTATTTCTCTGTTGAAATACTCTCTCTTGTCATCTTCTACTTCTCTTTGCCTCTTTCTCAA
>CABFOQ010001441.1:0-12651 GCA_900660455.1 Gephyroberyx darwinii | reverse complement strand
GGGTGTAATAATTGTGTGCGGATCAGTCGTAAAACAAAGCCAATCTAATTACTTTTATGGTGGCGGAGGTTTTTGCGAGGCTGGTGGGAGCCGTGCGGACATCGGTCGGTGGGAGGCCGTAAAACGATTAAGGGGCCTGAGGAGACGCTCCCATTAAACCGAATGAAGCCTCAGCAATCATCTCTGGATTTGATTGGCACTGCCTGGCTGCTTGGTTGTCATAACGACAGGCTGGCAGACAATCGGGAAAGTGGTGATGGTGGGGGGAGGGGGGGCGCGTGGGCGCACCCCTTATTCCATATCCGAATTTAAAATTGCCTGCGGGTGAATTACAGTCTCAATATATTTCACTGGAGAAAAATCCCTTTAGCGGTTTACGAGTATTGAATATTCCTGGGAATGTTGGCTCATCTTCCTGATTGTAGACGGGGGAAAAAAAATACCCTTAAGAAATTCAGATAATGGCGGTATTAAAATGTTACGGTAAAATACAAGAGGCAATATTACGCCCTTTCTAAACCCCCAACATCAAGTGAATGAACTCCTCTATTCCCACAGTGGTATAAATGAGTGCAATAAAGCTCTTGCGATGCTGCCGGGAGAGTGGGCATCAGTCATCCTGATGGAATTAGATCGCGCTACCCACAATCCTCCCCTGCTCCCCAAACTATGGTGAAAAATAAGAGGGTTCCAGCCACCAAGAAGAGATATTGTATTAACTAGAGGCATGTGGCTAAATAGGGACAGCTAAGAAAACAACACGTGTGGAAAATGGATAATTGGGTAAATGACTCACGGGGGACACAAATTGCGGGCCGGCCTGCGAACATGTGACTGTCTGAACTATACTTTATTGGAGGTGTAATGTGAAAAGGTTAGCTTGAGGTTGTGCATCACAGCTCTGGTTGGAGGGCGCACAAAAACATGGTTAGTGCTTCCATATGGCCGTCCAAGGCTATCTGTCCGGTGGGTCTAGCATGGCACTAGCACTGCCAGGGTTATGTTTGATTACCACTAGAGCCAAATGGTCTGCGCTCACGGCACTGTATAGCTCTTTGGATAAATGGACCCACTAAATGCTATGTGTTGTGTGATGCAGTCAACGCTCCTATCACAGAGAACTATTTACCCCGGGATGTACGGTGCATGAGCACGACAATTGTATTTCTGAATGGATAATCTCCTGTGTAACTGCACTTGGCGTCGACCAATGAAACATGGCCTATTGGACATTTATGCAACCATTGTAAGCTCTTCCGTTTCCAAAATAGATATAAATAGACGGGGAATGAATGAAATCACTAACTGGTGTGCTGTGTAAGTGGGGCAGCGGTAGGTGAATTAAGAACAAGGACACTGGCTCCTTCATGTGAGCGGCGCATCAGTCAGATGAAGCAACAAAATGTAATATGTGCGCGGGGGAAGTAATTGAATTTCAAAGACACATGCTCCTGTTTTCCATACGGCCGAACAATATGGTCAGGGCTGGAGTCTAATAACACTAAATGACTCAATGCCTCACTGTGAGCTACACTCTAAGTAAAAAAGAGCGTTGAGGAACCTTTAGAGGGGTCTTCAGACTGAAACTATCAGGGAACCCCAATAGGTTCCCTGAAGAACCCCTTCTAATAGAACCCATAGTTTTGCCTGGACCTCTACTACATAGGGGTGCTTCAAGGAACCTTTTTTTCTGGTGAGGAACCCCTAAAACCCTCATAGACTCTTTAAACCCTTTCGTTTTAGAGCATACGTTACCCAACGCTGTGTTGTCATGGGAAAATTAAAACCGGCGACAATAGCGAATGCAAGGCGGTTGTTGTAAACAAACATAGCGCTGCAGTATTGTCGAGCGCTTTAATTAAGAGCACACACAGTTGTTGGGAGACAAAAGCAGAGCTGACCTGCGCTCCTCTTTCCCACAGTGCACCATTTTGTTGTACAATCGCTGTTTTGTTGTACAATGCTCCAGGAATGTGGGACCGTTCCTCGAACCCATTAAAACGCATGACTCTGGTTAACACTGCCGAATGTAAAACAAAACCAAATACTTTTATTGGGTTTATCAGCTATAAAGGAAAGCCAAAGAGGACAGAGGCTTCTGTTCATGAGCTCTCACTTTTTTCCTTTCATTAAAATTAGAAATCACAGGACTGAATTCTCCCGTTGCACAACAAAGATTGGGCAAAGCTACATTTGGAAAGTGCAGTCTAGACACCAGTAGTAAAAACAGTTCATACAGTAATGTACAAAGATGATACAACCGTGTTTGTAAAATTACCTTGTATAGACAAACAAGCAACAAGGACACGTCATATTCTGTTAAAAACAATGTCATTTTCAATACGCCTGTGTGTCTAGTTTGGCACAACACAAATGCTATTAAAATATGTTGTTGAAAAGTAGCACAAATGTGTGTATTGTCCCAAACTAGACACAAGGATGTGCTGAAAAATGACACATCCTTTGTAAGTGTGTAAAACAATGGAATAAATGCACATACTGTAGGGCAGAGATGCTACAATAAGAAAAAAATATAGTAAAACGTTATCATCAAAGACTTAGCAAAATGCACTACAGATGACTGTTCATGTATGTAATCATATGTCGTAATTCAAAATGTAAAACCAAGTACACTTGAGGTGCAGTGCGTGGAAGGAGGGAGCACACTACAATAAATACTAAAAATATGTCCACCGATTTCATCATCCCGCAACTTGGAAGGCATTCAAATTGTGTTTGCTTACTATTACCCCTAGTTGCTTCAGAATTCACTAATTAAACCTCCTTTTGCCCAATAAGGGATGGAAAGAACTAGAAACAGCTGTTAAAGAGCACATGATCCTAACTTCAAACTCTAAAAAAGGCACAGTTAAAAGCAACGGATGTTCTACGGGCCTCAGATTAGACCCGGTGCACAGAAACAAACCGGTGCACAGAAACAAACCAGTCCCCACAAACGAAGAGAACCCTACGTCCATGAGATGGTAGGCGGGTCCATTTGCGTGACCGACAGACAGACAGGTGGACATGGGTGATGGATGAGTAGAGTGGGCAGTGACGGGTGGGCGGGGTTAGTGATGGTCGTGTCAGGAAATGCGCTCACTCCTGCATGCAGATGGTTGGACGTTTGAAGGTGAAGGTGGGTTAGCGGTAGGACAGTTAGCCTGAAAGGACCGTGGAGGTTAATGGTGATCCTTGGGTGGGAACACAGATAGAGTATCATCAGTCTTGTTCATGGCTGGTGGTAGTGGTGTTAGTGATGGTTAGCTCCATACTCCAGCTAGCCACAGGTGGCGTGCTAACACTTGCGCGTTAGCATTCTCCTCAGGCTAGCATTGGAAGTTAGTGACGATCAACTCCACAATCCAGAGAGCTGTTGAACGTGCCAATACAATTTTTTTTATTAGCACTGATTCTTGTCTGGTAGTGGTAGTTTCTTGAAAATTACAGTCTAGCCATCTTCTCCAGCTGGCAGTGGATTTGAGTTACAGGCTCCATCGTGGAGCCTGGGGGTTTCAGACACTCACCCAGGGCTGTTCGAAGCTGTAGGTCCTCCTGCGGTCGTCGGGGTCCTCCGGAACGCCCTGGGCCTGCTGGAACTCGTGCCTCAGCCTCTGTATCCGGTCATGGTTGCTAGGGGCTAGTCGGTTACTGGGGAGAGAGGGGAGAGAGAGAGAGAGAGGGGGTAGATGGATGAGTGTGAGAGGTCCATTGTGAATGAGTGACCTGGTTCCATCAGCGGAAATGGCCTAGGGATGAAGTTCTTTAAAGCCCGATCTAGTCCATCCATGAATTGATGAAATGTGCTGTTGATGTTACAAAGCAACCCAGATATGTACAACCCAGATAAAACATAAAACGTGATAAGTGAGGGCAGAGCCAACAGCGGGCAAGCAGCAGCGCCAACAGCAATATGAATCAAGCTAATGTGCCTCTGATGTATTATTCATAACAATGAACAAAGACTAGTGCTGAACGGTGAACAGTGCCACACCCCCTGGCCTCACATCATTCACCTACTGCAACGGCAATTGTCTATTACAGCCCCGCGGTGCTTACATATAACAATGGTCCCTTCAGTATTCCTCTTGGTACACTGGACAAATGTGCTGTCGCTGGTCACTTACTACACTGGAACCATACTGTGTCCCATGCTAGTTGAATGCACACAGCTATTGAATGTTGCATGGATGTAGTGTAGTCTACCATACATGTTATGTTTTGGACTGTCCTTTTGTGCAAAAGTGAGTTCCCCTTCTGCTTGCACCATGTGTGTGCAGTGAAGTTGTGCAGTTGTTCATAGATCTCTGCACCAGTGTCACTAAGACAAATCCCTGTACATTTTTTTGTACTTGGCAATTAAAGTGCTTTTGATTCGGAAATCACGTGCATCCCAGGTGACTTGTAGAAGGTGGCTATATACAGGGCTGTAGTACTGGAGACTGAGTGCGGTGTCCAGAACTGATCATGGCCAGTGTAGGATTTTGTCTTGCCCTTTCCCTACCTATCGAAAAACATCCTCTGTTAATCATTTTTTTTAACTGAAAAGACTGTTGATTATTTATACTGTTTATTGTCTGTTTTGGTCTTGGTCTCCAATTTACTCTATCTCAGTCTCGACATGGTCTTGACCACCTTTGGACCTGGTCTTGACTCAATCCCGACTGGACCTGGTCTTGGAAAAGACTTGGACTCGACTAAGGGGGTCCTGACTACAGCCTCTTCATCATCATCTAGAAGCAGAAAGATCCCTAACTATACCTTCAGTATAGTTAGGGATCTTTCTGCTTCTAGTTGATAAATGGAGAGAAATATAGGGCCTCCATGTATGTGAGAGGACAGGGTAGTGTTGAGATTACAAGGCCTCCTACAGAGTAAAGTAATTATCCCAGCCATCACATCTCCCCTCTCACACAGTGTGTGTGTGAATAGGAGTGTCAGGATAGGTGAATGAAGAACCAGCAGGGGCAAGTCGACTCAAAGCTTCACTTTTCAACTTTTTGACTCGGTTAGGAAATTCCTTGCAATCGGCTCATCTGTAAAACTCACAAGGTCAAACCTGTAACTCTTTCCAATCCTAAAGCTGCCCCTGTTCAGTTTTGTCCATGTTTTTCTGCTATGGGAAAACTGGAGTATATGTATTTGTTCAGGGATATGATCATAAAGCAGCAAAATTCAATAAAACTGTTATTATATATTAAGAAAATACTGAAAAATACCATCCCTGTCTGCTAGATTATGACATCTCCCAACAACCTTGTCTTAGACAAACTTATACTGTCAATTTATCTCTATGAGGTCAATATCAGACTTCATCTTGGCAGAAAATTACCGCAATAACTGCCTAAATCAATTTCATACACTACACGACAACCAAACAGATAGTGGGGCTATAATGCTGTAATCTAAGACATAGCAGCACCGCCAACTTCACAAGCCATTAACTCCAGACACACACAATGGAAAAGCCAGAGCCAGTCAGCCTTGTTAAGGGCCAGGAACCTGTCATGTGTGATCCCGCTAATCCCCGTGATATGTAACACAGCCGCTTGGCCTCTTTTGAACATGGCTGACCCAACAGTCGGTTCACGTGTGACCTTTTGGCTGCAGGTCAGGGCCCCAACGCCAGCTCACTGCAAGGCCCCATATCTGATAGTGGGTCACCTGCAAACAGATGTCTCTACCAGAGCATGAACAGATTCAGAAAGACGAAAAGTACTAGCTTGGTTTGGCATGGATCAAAGTTAGCCCATAATGTAAGGAAGCACGATGATTCAGTGTAATTTAAAGTTCAGTGTTTGTTGGATGAAAGATGTTCAAACTCTGCTGAGAAAGTTTCTTGACTAAAGTATGATGTAACATTATTAAAGGAAGCTACAGACCTATCTTATACACGAGACCACCGCCCAAGAGACTGCAGAGCAGAGAAACTCAAATAAAAGGATACAAGATCTCCAGTCCTCTCTTGTCTGACAAAACACTGTAAATCAATCAAAGACAGAGCAACACTGCTACACAATAGTAGTGCAAAAACCCCAGAGGCCTGGAAAAACGGGGCTGAGATTTAGCTTTGATGAGCTTCATCCTCTGGACAGGCTCACTCAATATCTGGCACTGCTGTATGAGGCTGAAAGGTCACCGTGTGGCTTTGTGAGAGGAGTCTCTCTGGGACTCAATAACAGGACCACAGCTTGCTGACTGGGCTGCCAGCGGAGCTATTTACTCCGAGACGGGCCCTGCCTTTTTTGATCGGGCGTGCCCTCTGAAAAGCTGTCTGTCTCAGCCTTAAGCCTGGGAAGGAGGATGCTTTGAGGAGATGTAATGTTGCATCACGGGCAGATTGCCACGCTATGTTCTAATGCTGCATGGAAAACTATAGGGATTGCAAAAAATAAGCTTTGAAAATATGGTGGGGGAAGATTGTGATTAAAAACAGCCACTGGAAGTTGGCTTCATCTTAGCAGAAGAAAGTAAATGGTCCAAATTCAACCTACCTCCGAGCTAATGGGATTTGTCAGATTGGAGCGGTCACTTCAAAATCCCCCACGACGACGACACCGTTTCCACAGATCCCAATCAAAGCATGCCTACAAATAGAGGGAAGGCCTCTACAGGGCAATGTACAGTAAGTGACAGTAGCAGCTGATGGACAGAGTCCTAATCCTATGGATTAGAAATGAATGGCCCCATTCACAGAGGCTGCTCTTCCCATGCCCGAGCAGCATCCTTCAACCTTCCACCAACTGTACGTGGACATAAATGAAACAACCGTTCACTCATGTAGGGGACTTGGCGACTTTTTTATGGCTGAATGTGCCCTTGAGAGCAAGGCTTTATAAATGTGAATCTCTGGGTGTCCACACGGTCCAAGGCAGTAAAAGACAGCTGGAGACGACCCCACCAGCCACCAGCTGCCCCACCAAGGGCGTGTTAGCATGCAAAGCTGCGTACGGAGACCTACACGGTGGAGGGATTGAAGCAGTTCTTGTTGTCGGTGGTGTTTTGTGAGGAGGGCCCTTGTTGGCGAGTGGTTACAAGCGGGGTGACCTTGGGGATACAAGATTGGCATTGTTGGTTCACACTTCAAAGTGAAAGCATCTCCCCAAGATAAGTGCGGCGCTATGCCAAGAACCATTAACGAAGCCAGTCAAGACTTCATCAACCCTATCTTTCCATTTCATCTGTTTAAAGGGCATCTTTTGCCCTAGTGCAAATGAGCAGTTCTGATCCAACCTCGCTCTGCATGTTAATACCAACAGGATTGTATTTGTGATATGGTATCTGCTGCATTAGCCAATAATCCTTAATTTATAATAATCAACTTTTTAATTAAAAGCCAGCGTCTTAATTAAACATTTAATTAAACATGGGTAGTCATGGGATTCCTATCTCCGATGTGACTGTTGTACTGACTATACCGGCAGCCTGTTAAATAAACATTTACTGATGTACCGATACACATGGTAAAAACTGGTGCGCGCCCTGCATACGCGTTGCCCCTGAACGCAGCAGCTGTGGTGGTTAGTTCAAGTTATCTTATCAGATGGGGGAACTAGGCCCTACATCCTCTGACACAGAGAGAGCAGCTGGTGGAGCCTTTCTCCGGTGTGAAAAATGAACTGAGATGCTGAAGATGATAATCCGGGTCTATTGATCGGAAGGCACACAGACAGCTAGGGGGGAGACGGATGCCCTTGCTAACTGGTGCTAACGGCTAATGCTCCATCTGTGAGCCGTTGTATGGCAGAGTCCCTGTTATCTTCTGTGGCAAAACAGCGAAGATTGGCTTGCATCCTTGAGCAATCACAGTCTTCGAGGGATACATGCTGCCGCTAATCGCGAGTGGCTTACCAATGAAGACTAGAAGCTAGAGGCTGGCGGTGTACATGTGGGTGTACGCATCTCAGGCACTGCCATAACAAAGGCAAAGATAGCAGTAAAAAATCCTGGACCTACTGGGAAGATCTGTGTGGGAAAACTGACTTAGACACATGGCCCCATCCCCTGCTGAGGAGCCCTTGAGCAATTACTCCAGTGGAGGAGTTCAGCCGCCACCAGTAGAAGACTATGATTGTGTTGGGCAGCTCCCAGATGTGAACGTGTTTAACTGTATGAATGTGAAGCAGGGCGTTGCTGAAAAAGAGCATGCATGCTCGGTCGACCCTCCCTGGGTGAAGGTTAAAAAAAAGAGGATTAGCTCAGACGCTTGAGTACTCACAGACGTCGGTGTCTGTTGATGCTGTGGAGAGATTAGAGCGGGCGTGGTCTGTTGTGTCTGACGGAGACCATTTAGGCTCTCATTAGCCCGATCTTACTTTTACTTGGGATTACATGGGCTTTAACCCCAAGACCCTGATAGAGCCAAATTGATCTGTAGCAGCGCGGCCATTAGACGCCAATCGATACAACACATCAAATCCCTGGCATTCGACCGATCGTGTCCGTGCGCCAAAGCAGAAATAAAGCGGGTCTTCACGATAAACCGCACAAATAATTCAGTTTGTATGCAGAGGAAGACAAACAGCTGAGGAGAATTTTTCATCCTATGTGAAGACTTGTTATGACAGGCGGGACAGAGCCTAATGAATCTAGCGAACACTCTGTAACCCGGCCGAATCACACGCCATCTGCCCGTTCACGACCCGGCTCGGATCAAACCACCCTCTTTCTCGGAGGGCATACCCCTGGCACCACGCCGGAATGCTGTGCCAAGCTTGGTGACTGTGTGTGTGTGTGTGTGTGTTCATCACAAGAGAAATATAGTGCTTTAGTTGAGTTGTTAAAATACTGCCGCAGGAGCAGCAGTCACCGGGGCAACACCAGCAACAACCACAGCTCTGCAGAGGACTGAAGTGTAGGGGAATTCAAACACACACCATAAATCAACATTAGTCAGGAACCACGGCGATGTGTGATGAATCATCGGGGATTTGTTTCTGCTGGTTCAACAATGTATATTAAGTGGACATGTTGATACATTGCCTTCTTTCACAACTGTAAAGATTTGGTGAAAAAAACCAAACTTTATTACATTATTGAGGTTTTTCTTGCCTCACGGTGAAGAGTTTTATTCTAAGATGAGATTTGAAGATACCATTTGCTCTGGCGTGAACACACACCGTGGGTAACCCTTCACCTTTTGAGTCACCTCTTTCTGAAAAGAACAGCTAAACCTGATCAACTGTCTGCTTGGACCCTTCACACAGTGCTCATAATGCAAGTTACAGTAGCATTAGTAGCATAAGCCGTAGAAATCCCACAGAGTGTCAACACTTGCGCAAACCAGACAGTAAACACTGGAATCCATCGACGGAACGGATTGGGTTTAATTGGTTTCCAGTTTTATAGGGCATCTCTGTTTTTTCAGGGGCTCTGCCGGTCAAAAAAATGTCAGAGATGGTAATATAATATTTGACTGATATTAATGCATGCACACACACACACACACACACGAGAATGCGTGTGCGCAGAGATGGGTAAGTGGGCTTCGATTTCAAGCTGTGGCGCCACTGGAGGCAATAACGTCGAGGCGCACAGCGACACGCCTCCTTTTAATTCCCGGGCCAATTTCATGCTTTCACCCAACGACGTATCGATGCGGGCCTGCTTGGTTACGAGCAAATAAATTGGACCTGCGTTTCTGATATTTGTAATCCTGCCCCACTTTTAACAAAAGGAGGGGGAGGCTGTCCAGCGTGGACCATTCAAGTTTCATGACTCAAACCCCGACCGGACTGCGTGGTAACGGTAATATCTGTGGACGCGGTTCGGCGACGCTCTGCATGCAGGACCTCTGATCCAATTTCCCGTGCCACAGATGCGTTCAATTCATTCTTCATAACATAGTATGTTCTGAGATTACATCTAGTGTCACACGATTAAAATGAATAGAGATTTCATAGAATCTTATCTGACGGATGCCTTCAGTGGAAAATACTATAGGATCAGATAGGAACTGTCTGTCAAGGCTGTCTTTTAAAAAGTCCACGTTGCCATGGCTACGCAACATGTTTTGGCAAAGATGACTTCATGAGGGTTATCTAATCCACCGTATGTTCTGGTGAATGACATGTCGGTAACGTTTAGCCATGGAACCACAGGTAGCATTTATTTTATTTACCTTTCTTGTTATTTGTGCAATTTTGTTGTTTTTGCACCGTTCTCTCCTTTACTGCATTTTGATATTATTGACTGGGTGAGGTGAAAGATTGCATTTTTATAATTTGTTCAAATAAACTAAACTAGCACCGAGATGCAAACCGAGGGAATGGAGACCAGGTGTTACCCGTGTTCACACCAATCCAACATACCATCACAGTCATGGCGCTTTGACATAACGGCCGACAGAGCGGTGATGGGCTAGAGGTGTCGCCGTTGATGGATGAGGTCTCGTCTGCGTAGGAAGTCGAGCAGGCGAGAGAGGAGGGCCACACACGTGCATATGCCAAGTTCAACCTAATGTCTCTCGCCCTTTCTCAACTCTCACCCACTCTTGCTCTCCCTCCATCACTTTGTCTACTCTCTAATCTACTCTCTCTCTCTCCCTCTCTCTCTCAAACACACCGACTGCGATGGTCACTCGAGGGTTAACGGGAGACGGCATCCATCACACGCCACACCATTCAATCAGTCAACGGACCGATCTGCGCTGTCGAGATAATCCATTTATTGTAATATATCTACGGCTTAACAATGCCATTACGACCCGACCAATCATAACTAATGTTTGCAGGCCGCCGGTCGTTGTGATTCACAGCCGATCACCGCGATTCAGCGGATTCCTGAGGAGGAAAAGGTTGAAGAAATGGTTCTAGAAAAGGTTGGCATGTCCCCCTACATCCTTACAAACTTCTACAGACGCGCCATTGAGAGAATTCTGTCTATTTTAGTTTATCCGTCCTTTATTGTCTTATTGTTATTTTGTTTGTGTTTTATATATAGATGTGTGATTTAGTGTACCTACTCAGTTGAAACGTGCCTCGTCTCAAACATTTCATTGTCCAGTATGACTGTAAGTGATAGTGTACATATGACAACAAAAGACTTGAACTTGATTCAGTTACCTGGGGAAACCGTTACCAGGCAACAAGGTTTGGATAAAGGGTCTCCGAAGTTCGTAGTTTCACCGTAGTAGTTCGTCGTGCCCGGCTAATTATCCCGCTCTGTGTCAACATCGCGGTGAAGTAGGCTCTTCTACACCATTAACTTGTAGTGGTGCTTTAACAACTTGGCGGCGGAGTGTAAACCGGTTTCAACCCGTCCACGAGAGCTGTGTTTTCCTGCGGGTTGTGCAAATCGCTCGGAGAGTTTGAGGACAAAAAATGCGAGATGAAAGCGTGAGGGGAAGAGGAGAGGAGTTTCAAACAAGCCAGGGTCGAGTTCTCGCTCTCATCAGCGGCGGATTAGGGAAGCACTAACGAGTCCAACTTTCTTTTTTTACATTTTCATGAGCTCTTAGCTGAACCAAACACCGATAACAAGGCAAGGCTTCATACGCAGGAGTAAAGGTCAACTGGAACAGGCCTTTTGCTCTTTTGTCTTTTCCTGTTAGCAGAGTACCACAGGAAGTATATTTGACTCAGTGGTTCTTCTTCTGTGTTTTATCAGGTAAGATAACACTGGTAAGTCTAAAAGACAGTAGTTTTGACAATGTTCAGCTTGGGCAACAGTGGATCGGACATGACCTTCCACAATATGTTCCTTTCAACACGGCTGGGGAAGAGCATTGCCTGGCTACTGACAAGTACACACCACTGGGGTAAAATAGAGAACCAAACCAGAAGACGACCATGCTTGTTGAATTTTGACTCCATGATTCAAGGACATTGGAAGAATTTCCAGGGTGCAACAAACAAGTAGGCCGATATTAACCTGCTTGTGATGGGTTTTCTTTTGAGACTGTTCAACTGTCCAGTGAGAAACGTCCAGCCCACCTCAACTGTTTTTGAATGGTTCCAGAAACAGAAAAAAAACGAAGCAAAACAACAAACGGTGACGGTGTGACAGCGAGAGGAGTTGGCAGGGATTTGGTGTATTTAAAAATGAATAAAAAAGAAAAACAGAAAGAGAAGGCGATGGTATGGTCGTCCTCTAACTGGAAAAGGAGGTTGATCTCCGCCCCCTGCCATGATGCAATGGTATTTGGACCAATCACTGTCAAGGGGAGCTCTCATGATTGAGAAAAATGGGGGCATATCACCGTCCTCTTTTCTGAACATGTCTTTTTGCTCAAAACGCTCTACGTCTTTTTGAGTATATTACTTATGAGTCAACACACTGATTTATCAAATTAGACGATGCAGCCTCCGTTAGCTAGCAGCCATGATGATCTGTAAATTAGGAAGTGAACAGGCTGGATACGACTTGCATTATTCACAGGAACGAGACAGAGGATTCGTATTCATCATTTGTATGATACCAAAGAGGATCATCCTATAAAGCCAGAAAAAGGAAATGAGAGAGAGACAGAGGAAGAAATAGTGAGATAGCAGTCATTTGGGCTCAGGCTGAGGTGAATGTGACTGGAGGAAATAACTAGAGCGAGGCCAAATTAGAATTCCAGTGTGAGTTTTGGTGGAAACGTAGGGGTTTGACTGATAGCATATCTCTAATGCTGGCTGATAATTTCAGCCTTGTCTGGAGAGGAGAGAG
>CABFOQ010001440.1:0-10850 GCA_900660455.1 Gephyroberyx darwinii | reverse complement strand
CCCCCCCCCCAGCATCCCTATTCAGCCAGCATAACCCTCTCTCCCAGCCCATCTCTTTCTCCCCGCTCTATCAAGGTTGAACTTTATAGATGCCAGCAGTGTAAAATGAGGTGAGAGTGAGTTCTAAAGAGTGCCTCATTGTGTCTGGGCTTTATTGTCTCGCTGGTGGGATGCAGAGTAACGACCTGCCATCAACACATAGGGAGACCCATTCATTTCACCCAAGGCCGTATTTCACTCCGCTACAGTGTGCGCGCGCGTGTGTGTGTGTGTGTCTGTGTGTGTGTGAGGACACAGTTGCCTTTGTAAACACACATGTATTAATGTGTCTATATATGTGCGTGTCCTCATTGAAGTAGACACTGGGTGCCATGACAGCTCTATTTTCTGTTTACACCTTCATCACCTCTTGTTTCCATTACTCTTCTCCTATAGCTGTGTACTAGCTCACTATGCAGGGTAGCTCTATGCTCTGTGTGCTTCACTGTCCAAACTCTGTTAGAGAAGCAGTTAATCCTCCTTTATACAATTTATTTTAATTGGTGTTAAAATTATGGAAAAGTACACTCCAATCTCCTCCTGAGGATACCTCTTCATTTAAACAAGTATCGGGGTGTTCTTCTACTGTCTAACAGCTGCAGGTTCATGGCTGTGCTGGGAATCCTCTCTTTACGACCACACAGCACTGGTACTAGTCTTAGTACCAGTGCGTAAGATAGGCATTGAGAAGAATACACTCAGATGCCATACCCAAACACCAGCCCCTGGGCCTTTATGGCATTTTGATTTCATCACTAATTAAAGGGGTGTTTTGTTTGAGAAAAACAGTAAAGGAAAAGACACAGCTAGCCTTGTTTTGGCACATTGTTCATTGTAGATGTGTAGCTCCAGTGGGAGTGATTGTAATTGATTAGGGGAAAGCATATATAAGACACAAGGTGCTTTGTGAGTTGATGAAAGGAGTGTATATCAATGTAATACATCAATATTACTGTTGATGATTAGCGGTCTAAAGAACAGAACAAAGAGTTTGTGCAGTATGAGCAGCAGGACATGAATATTGAGAGTACTGAGTAGATAGTGTAGAGTAGAGACTGTCTTTGTACTGGGAGTGAGGGAGTTTAGGAAAACAGCATGAGGTAAACTAAGTCTGTTAGCCTGGTGCATTCTCAGGATTAAAAGCAATAATAATAAAAAAAAATGTGTTTAAAAGATTGTAATACACAGCAGCAGATTGAAAGTAATGAATGTGTGTCCCTGAGACATAATGCTGATAAAGACCAAGGGATGAAACATGTTTGTTTCTCTTAAAAGATCGCTGTGTGTTAAAATATTTCAATTTATTTTTGTGAGTGCAGATATTTCAAATAAGGAACTCTGTCCTCACCCTGTACTTCACTCACCATTGGCTGAGAGAGATATAAACAGCTGTCAATCATGATGTCCTCCAGCAGTTCTTGATCTGTGCAGGAACAAAGCACAATAAGGTTAAGTAGAGAGACAGAAAGAGAATGTGAGAATGGAGATTTCCACTACTCTTTATGTGTCTCTGAGTAATGATGATTCATATTAGTCCCATCTTTTATCTCTATGTCTAATTATCCCTAGAAACCAAAGCAGGCAATTTAATGTGGAGCACAGGATAGAGGCTCAAGAAATTATCCATCCATAAAATAAATGATTTCAAGGACAAATCCCTATCTAATGATGAGAACATGTGTAGAAGAAAGAGAAAAAGAGAGATGGAGAATAAGAGCGAAATGGCTCCTAGAGGCAGCACAAATTATTGTGATTTAATTTGAAAGGATAATTCAATTAGATGGGTGTTTTAATTTCCAGTGATTAAACGCTCATTTGGTGCTTAATTGAGTTAATCTGATTTTTCATTTGCCTCATTTCATTCATTTATTGTGTCTGTAATGAGTAGGCGTGTGGAATCAAAGGACTGATGACATTTGCAGTAATGAACAGGTTACATCCAAACATAAAAAATGCGAAGGGGATGGTGTTGCATGCATGTTATACCATACTGTCCTCCATTGTGATCACTATGGAAGTCATTTACGTCATTTCATTTGAAACATTGTGTGTCTGTGTCTGTGTGTGTCATTTTTTCTGAATAAATAAAGGTTAGGTTGGGTTTCATTTGATTCAACACCTGTTGTTTGCCATATAACACGGTGGTGTGGTGACTTCATGGACTAATACCAGTGTGTTACTTTATCAAATCTGGACACTGGTCTGTAAAGGAAGGAGCTCTGAGGTGGAAAGCAGATAGGGCTGCCTTTCAGGGAGCTATCTCTGGCTCATAATGTGCTTTTTTCATTCCCAGGCCCTGGGCTGTCATATCATGAATGCAGCATCTGTCTGTCTTGCTAGCCAACAGGATGCTTTCTTTGTGAAACACACACACACAGTCTCCCCCACAAACAATGGTCTCCTTTTAATTTGAGGGAGCTGGAGAGAAAGCAACACTATCCACTTTATCTTGTTAGGATTAGTGAACACCTGCTTCTAAAGCCCCTAAATAGGTACAGTGTTTTCTCATTACATACTGTAAATGGAAGAATGGAAGATTCCTCTTTTATGCACATGTTCCTGCTAATGTTATTTGGAGAAAGCATCTTCATGCAATTGTAGAAAAGTCATTAAAATCGTGAAGTGAGGTGTGTGTATGTGTGAATACCTACAGTAACATCCAAGTCTGCGTGCAGTGTGTGTCTACCACATGTGTATGCTTGCTGTCCTGATTACTTCCCATTCTTGAGCGACACACCTAAGCCCTCTTAAGGTAACACCATGACAGAGCCTGTCCGCTGTGACGCCATGGCAACCACAGACACTGCCGTTAACCTATCACAACATCACAAATCATGCCAAACTGTATGCTGGTCCTCAGCCAAATAGAGACAGGGAGAGAGAGTGTAGGACAGGACACACACACACACGCATCTGCAGGCAGGAACACCCACATGTACACATATAGACAGCCAGGGACACATACAAATGTTTGCACAGACACATGCTCGCGCACACACACGCACAAGTGTACATGCACAAACACACACATAACAGTGTTTATCTTTATTTGAGGAAACAAAGGCATCCCATCAGCAATGGTTTAATTTATAACAGCCATAGGTCAACAGGGTTTACAGTAGAGACCATTACTGCAGAAGGCCTTAAAGATAAGCCCTTATAAGATAACCACTCACTGCACATAGTGTAGCACAGACCACAGAGAGGGCCAGCATGGTTGGGTATGTAGAGGTCATAGTCCTCCACATACTATAAATCACCCACAGTAGGTTGAGTAAAACACAGAGAAAATTCAACAATAAATCTGTTATAGTAGACATCGTTATACGGCAGACTCAGAGCTGAGTTTTACTTGTAGGAACAGCCAACATTTCCCAAATCCTAACATCCGCCTATGGAGGTTAATACACAAAAGTGACCTCAAATCCGTCTAAGAATGACTTTGTCCTACACCGACAGGAGGCACTAGTCATCACAGTGTGTCTGTGGCTGTTACTGCATTTTGTGGCTCCCGTCCAGGTAACACACAATGAGCAGTGAGTGATGATGACTGTGGTCAAATAAATCCAGTGTGAAAGGCCCAGACCTGAATGCAGGCTCCCCTTGCCCTTATTCAGGTCTTTGTCTACCAGCGTTCCGCATCTGTACACCCGATTTCACATTAATCTAACAGAGGCTCAGCCAAAAAAAGGGATGTGTCTTAATGGCCCTTGGACCAAATGGCAAAGATAGCTTACATATTATTCACCTGCACAATTTGATATTTACTGAGGCGTGCTGGGGGTAACTGCCCTGATCTTGGTCAAGGACAAAATGGACACAGTTCTTCTCCCTCCCACAGTCTAAATACAGCCTGTCCCCAACTGGTTAAAAGAACCTTTTCAGTCCCAACACAGAGCATGCAGCAGCCATAGCTGTCTGACAAGGGCATCTGGCAGTCCAGTCGGCTAGTGTGGACAATGAGGCAGAAATGCTCTCAGAGGAGCAAAGAGTGGAGAGATGGAGGGAAGCGGGAGAGGAGGAGGGGAAGAAAAGAGGAGGAGAACTCACATGGCTAGCGACAAGGTCATCTACTGAATTCCTGCCATTTGCAATTCACACAAAAATTGGTTTGCACAGCTTAAATTCTCCATATGCCTGAGGCATAGAGAAGGTATGAAAAATCAACAAGCTATGTAGCCTTGAAAGCATAAACAGCCTCTACAGTGAGTGATCAAGCAGATAATTACTAAGCAGAGGCTTTTTCAAGAGATGTTGGGGAGCAAAGAGAAAAGCCCAGAATATATAAAAGAAAGAAAGAAAGAAAGAAAGAAAGAAAGAAAAATGAAGTAGGAGATAAGGAGAGACAGATAAGGGAGGGTAAAAGGGTAAGAGGGTACAACTTCACTGCTAATATTTGTCATTTCGGCTATTCCAGCTTCTTCTTTGTCAGTTTGTGAAAAGAAACGTTGAATCTACACTAGGATAAACATCACCTGACCACCAACTGCATATTTTCGAATTGGCTGACAAGTCGACAGCGACAGACAAGGCTGTGTCCTCTGCCACCGATACGGAGCTTACTGAGCAACTTTTTTGAGCAGATAGGAGTTATAATCACAAGATCAATACCAGAGCTCATTGGCATTTTGCTCTGCACGTTTTTTTCCGCTGCTAAAGCATTTCTTCTCTAGGTTAACAACTGACCTCAGCTCAATTTTGGATCAGTCATTCCGAGGCAGTGCCCATAGGATGTGTCCTGTTTGTGTGTGTGTGTGTGTGTGTGTGTGTATGCGCTTGTGCCCGCATAGCAAATCGATTTCTGCACCTAAAGTCGGCCTGTTTGTAGGAGGAAGAGGAGAGATTAATGTTGGCTCCCAGTCATTTCACCTGTACCCAATTTCACAACACAGCAAGTGTGAATGAATCCATCATGTGACCATTAAATATGTGCTCAAGCCAAGCCACCAATCATGTCTATATAAAATGAATAAAGTTCCACGGTCAACAATAACAATGGCATATACTCTATTGACTTTCTGTCATGCAAATGCATGACAATTTTGCAAAGTGATTCAGCTACACACACACACAGAGCGCAATTCCTTGTTCTTTTTGCATTATCTGTGCAGAGCATGATCCAAATCACAAAAGGAAAATTATAGATCAGGAATAACGTGACCAGTGCATGAATCTGCTGATTATCCGATAAGCTACCTAATAGTGGTTTCTCAGCTTCTCAATCTTTCCATAATTTGCTTTATATTATTATCTCTATCGCATTATCCCACTAAATGGTGCTCTACAAATGAGCTAATTCCAGAAATATCAGGAAGGGGGATGGGGACTACAGGATGAATTCTACTAAGGTGGCACTGATAAGACTTCGTCTTTGCAATAAGCTCTAAACAGAATGAGGTTGAAATTGAAAAAAAAAAACAATCATTCTAGGCTGATCTAGGCTGACTTTTCTCTCTGGGTACAGATTAGGTTCATGCTTTGGACAAAATTAAATTGTTTTATTTTCCTACAGTAATGGCATTTTTTTTCATCCTGCTCAGTCTATCCAAGCATCCTCCTATAGCAGAAATACACAGGTTGATGGACTAAATAGTCTGCAAAAATATAGAGCATCTCTATGTCCCTACTATATTATCGTTAATAGTCTGGTCCATTTCACTAGATGACGTAAGTATTGTGATGTACAGCTTTCAAACCAATTACAGTTTACTGTAATGAGGTGCTGGAGTTTGTGATATTTTGAGCTGATCTCCATTAATTGTGGGACATGTAGGCCTGGGTCTTATCCAGGTGCAGTGGATGCATAGTACAAAGGAACACAATCATGCATGACTACAAGTGTGTTCCTGCTACCTGACCTCTCCATCCACGGAAAACAAGTTAAATCGATTCCACCCAGCTGCCTGCACTGATAGTCAGCTAACCTCCCCTCCCTTATCACCATGGTGATTACACACCCTGTGAGTTTGGCCACCCAGACCCCACCCTGGTTCCAGATAACAGATTATGGGCCAAATTGATTTGTAGCATCACACAAAATTGCCCCTGGTCATTCAAGCATTTTTTTTTCTCTTCCACTTTCCCTTCATCAATCTATCTAAATTCAATTCCACCTGTCAATTAACTTCCCCAAGGCTATTTATTCTCATCTCAAATAGCTGTTTGTTTGCCTGGAATCAAATTGGTTTTATTTGCAATTTAATGTACCTGAAATGAATCAAAAGCCATTGATGTCCTCCCTCCAAAGTTGGCCACAACACACACTGTAAGCTTATGAGTGTATGAGTGTGTGTGTGCATGTACAAGATATGTAGAAGATGGGGGAAAGGAAGGAATGAAGGAAGGAAAGAAGGAAAAATCAAAGCATCGAAACCAACTCTGGTCACTTACATTTAAGTGCATTGAAAGCCAGCTCATAGGCTGTCCGTTGCATCTCCTCATCCTTGACCTCAGGCAAAGGGAGCCCCCTCTGCTTGCCGTAATTTACCAACCTGTGGGCAACAGGCTTCTCCAGGTGAGTGTTCTGGAAGATGGCAGCGGCCAGCAGGTAAACGCTGTCTGGGAAACCCGATAGACCCTGGCCAGCAGTCTCCTTGTGTACTGGACCATCCAGAAGAGTCAGGTCTTTAAAGGTGGATATATGTGAGCAAGCCTCTGTCTTGCTTGCAGGGGAGCGCCTTGAATGACCTCTGCTATTTCTATTTCTCACCATTCTCTGGCAGCTGTGTATTCTCTCTCAGGACATCTGAAAACACACCACACCCGTAAGGCATTTACCTTGAAGACTGAAATAATACATGTACCCACACACACAGGATTCAAAGTTTGAAAACTCCAAATGAGTCTTTTTTTCAATATGCATTTGGTTGAGCAAAGAGCCAGAAAAATGTCTGCAGCCTAATTAGTAAACAGCATAAAAATATCATTCATACATCAAGCTTTTTTCAGTTAAATTAGATTATGGTAGGTTATAGTAAAGAAACGTCTACTTTCGAAAAACATTTGCTGGAATTTGAACTGAAGAAATGCAGTTGGCTTTGTGTTGGGTTATGAAATACAACTCAAATGCCTTTTTTAAACCAATGAAGTAAATTATTCGGAATGATTAGTTAAAAGAAACGTTTTCTAACAATTAACCTAACGCGAATTATGTCAAGAAGTCATTTAGCACATACTATTGGCTGTTAGTAACATAACGTTAACTCTTAACTACGGTAGGTCGTTGCAATACGTTAACGTTACCTTATAACAACGGTGTCCTGTTTTCTCTCCTTAAATTATTGTACCTGTATCCGACACCCCTCATACTTTCAACTGGAAATATATAACGTCCATAACGCTGTAGTACATTAGCTGATAGAGGTTTTGTTAACCTTGACTCGACGCAAAGTTTCAACCGTCAAAAACAAATTTGACCACCATTAAATCTGGCTCGGTCCTAAAACGATGCGCACAGATGCTGTCACCTAACGTTACCTAATCCCCCTTCTCTTGTCGCTAATTTACTCTAAAACGAATCTTTTGTTTTAGTTTCTTGGGATTGAGCCAGTGTTAGCTTTTCACCCAAAGAAACTTCCTAAATGTCTGTCAATATAGCGGAACAGCTAGGATTAGCGTGCCTCCATCACCATGGCAACTGTATGCTAGTGTTCTTCACGGATCAGGCTGATGTCCTCTTCCTATCTGGAACATTTTACGCTTGTTAAAGTTTTAGAGTGCATTCTGTCATACGAAAACTAACGAGAGCACCGATGGACAATAATGTAGTATACCTAAATAAGTTGCAGATGACCTGCAGCTGTTGTTCTGAAAGTATGGTATTTATTTCACTATTATGTCATTTATATCTGACATGTTGTGAAAAACAGGGTGTCCAAATAAGGGGCGTGGCTAGGAATTCTGGGCCCCATGCACAGGAGGTGACTCTGGGCCCCCCTCCAATTTCTTCTAGTCCCCACACCACCATTAATCCATCTATGACAGACATCCATGTCTACCCATCTACAGCTCAAAAACACCTACACACATTCATTTACTGATCGATTATTGGACAAATAACTACTTTAAATTATGGGTTTTGGACGCAACCCTGATAGCACTAATTGACTGAAATCTGTCCAGGGAGGACAAATTTTGTTTAAGTCTGCACAGGAAAAACAGCACTTGCTTGTTCCATTTTGTCTCACATAACACAACATTTGCTGTATCAAGTTTCATGAGTCAGTTTGCAGTTTAGTAGATTTCAACTAAAACCTGTTTGTAAACCAGAGCAGTTTGAAATAAAAGTATTTAGAAATATACACTTGACAACCACAAAAGGCATTTAAATCCAGACACTTTAGGGGCCTTCTCTCATAGTGCGGGGACCTATTCCCCAAACTATGACACCCCAGATTTCACTATAGCTCCTCTAGACAGTAATATGCAATTGTGTGTTGAAATCAAATCAAAAACCCCTCTAAGCTCTAAGTCTGAAAATTTATTTCCCCTCGTAGAGTAGGCAGTAGTATAAAGTCAGCCGTGGGTAAATTAATTCATTGTCTGTATTATCTTCCTACTGACACAGGTAGATACAAGTGGTGCTAGACAATAGTCCTTCAAGTGAGAAATTATAAAGGCCTTGGTAATTTCCCCAGCAGTCTTTCCCTTGGTGCCTGGGCTGCTCCGCCTGTGCAAATTACATGGTTCCTACTTCTCCTGGGCTCCCGGGGTGATTACAGCCTGCTGTGGCCCCCGCGGCTTACTGAGCACTAATGGGACGCAATGCAGCTGGCTTCCCTCAGAGAGCAAATGCAAGATATTCTCACTGAGTTCAGACGCGTCCTACTTCACCATGACAATCACTATGGAGAGGAGGATCAAAAATGATGACTCCTCTCCACATTTCTGCCAGATTCCTGCTGAAAAGATCCAATACTAGAGATTAAACCAGGAGTATTCAGGAGACATGCTGCCTACTCCATCAGCAAATATTACTAACTCAGATTAATTTGCCTGCATGCTGTTAATTATGACAGGACTGCAGGGGTCAAAACCTGTAGGTTGTCCTTATCATACAATAGCCTGGGGTCCTAATAACTTTACATAGTAAAGCCTGCAACCTATAATTCATTTCAATTTTCTGGCAGCAGTGACATTTGTGAGTAGAATACACAATGCAAAGACATCGGAAGTAATTCTGTGGCTCAACCATAACCTCCTTCGTGCACTGAAGTGCCACAGTGTCCCACCAGCCAGGTTGGTTAGTAGGAGAGGAGTGCCCTCTACTGGAATTATAAGGTACTGTAGTGAAAAACTCAACCAGTGAGATGAAACTCATTGGTTGAACTGGTTTAATTATTTGCTGGCATGCCTGAAGTGTGTCGCTTCCTGTGGTTGCATTCTGACTCTTCTATCTACATTGCTTATCACCTCTACCTAGTGGGACATTTAGGTAGAGGTATTTATCAATCATCAAGGTATCAGTAATGTACAGCATTGACGCTTAGAGGGCTTCATCTTGAGCATTTCACATACAGGTACATGCAACCCCACACACACACACACCCCTCCCTCCTTCCCTCTCTCGTGCTCATGCTCTCTCTCACACATGCGCACGCGCACGTGTACACACACACACACACACACACACACACTCATTCACTTGTCTTTCTAAGTTCAAGATATGGGGCTTCGAGGGGGCAAGCTCTTTGTCTTACATAATTGATGCTCCATATTACCTTACCTGCTAGCAGCCCCGGTCCCGCTACAGAAACAAAGCTTGCCCATTAACTATTCACTGGATGATTTTGAACAGAGAAATGATTCTGGGTCTGCAGATCCGGAGTGTGCACTGACTGTGTATCTCTTAGCCCCAGGCATCTGATTTCACACTAGTGAATAAGACATGTGCATTCTCCACTGGTCATATTTTAACTTGACAGCAGATCACCTAAGGAGTATCCAGTGGTGAGATGATGAAGCATATGAAGGTCAAGATTGATGTGGTTAGGAATGAGCTGTGTGTTTACAACATACTGTCAATGGAGATGCCAGGAGTTGTATGGCAGATGTACGTTCTTGATATACATGTATTTGGCCACTTTGTCATAGTCTGGTCTAGTTTATGGTAAGTAAATGTAATGGTTGTTATGTTAAGGAAGTTGGATTATAGTGTTTAAGAAATCATATGGATGCAAAAGATTTGTTAAAGGTAAAGAATACAGCATGTAGTGTAGGGGGATAAACATTGAATGGGTATATTTTGTACATTTTAAATGTAAGTTTTACAGATAATAATACAAATATAATATGATAAGTTTGATTATTGATATGAAAATTTCAACATACAACATGTTTATAAAAAAGAAAAAAGTATCTCTAATGTATCTTTCTTTCATTTGACCAGTAACAGTTCATCACGGTCAAATAATGATCAGCAACACCACGGCTTGGTCACGGTGCCTTGCCGATGATGAGGATGCTCATGAGGAAGACCATGATGAAGAAGATCCACATGAAGAACCTGTCCATCACCTTGGCAACCTTCTTCCATTCTGCCCCCTTGGCGCATGTGGCCCTCTGCTCACGGAAACAGTTGGCGATGTACTCGACATTCCGCACCAGCTTGGCGTCCATGCCAGGGATACCGTTGCCATGGCTACAGAACACACAGGGGCCAAAGGTCACATTGGGAGCTGGGGCGGGGGGCTTTTGGTCCTCAGGGCAGCAGGGAGGTTTTTGGTCTTCGGGGCAACAGGGCACCTTTTGGTCCTCTTTACGGCAGTCACCCACAGGGATGTTCCCATTAGAGCCTTCATACTTCCCAGGTG
>CABFOQ010001439.1:0-47237 GCA_900660455.1 Gephyroberyx darwinii | reverse complement strand
ATTAGCATAAAGGTTTGAGCTTTTATGTTTACACTTTTCATATTAGTTGAGAAGCAACTCTACAGTAAACTCTAAATGAGAGAAACTCTAAATCCAATGCTTTGCAGAGAAATAACATTTTATTCACACTCAATATCATAACCTACCTTTCAACATGTTGCCTTTCAACTAGTGGCCAATGATAGACACTACAATTTATTCTCCCTCAATTTATTCTCCCGCAATTCAATAACTTTGTTTATAGCACATTTTTCATACACAGTGGCAATTCAAGGTGCTTTACAAAGATTAAAAGACATTTTATGAAAGCGCGGCAATTGATACATAAATAGACAATTTATAAGAAAAGACAATTGATTTATAAGAACAATGAATAAATAGATAGTGGTGTAGGGCCTAGATAAAAAATAGATTTAATATAAGTTGAACATTTTTGTAAAAAAACCCCAAATAACTTAACTAAAAGCATCCATGAACAGTGTGGTTTTGAGTTGTAATTCAAAAGTTTCGAGGGTTAGGTTACTTTTAAGGTCGACGGGGAGTCTGGTCCAGAGATGCGCAGCATAGTGAGTGACTAAAGGTTGCTTCACCAAGTTTAGCCCTGGCACTGGGCACTACTAGCAGCCCACTCCCACCTGACCTGAGAGGCCTGGCAGGAGTGTACTCCTTAAACATGTTTGTAATGTATTTTGGTCCCACTCCATGTATTGATTTATAAACAAGCAGCATTTCCTTGTATTCAATTCTGTGGCTGACAGGAAGCCAGTGTAGTGACTTAAGTATCGGGGTGATGTGGTTTGACCTTTTGGTCCCTGTAAGAACTCTAGCAGCTGCATTTTGAATAAGCTGAAGCTTTTTGATGGTCTTTTTGGAGAGTCCTGTCAAAAGACCATTGCCGTAGTCAACCCTGCTAGAAATAAAAGCTTTTATGTGGCTATTTAGACTAAGATCAGAGTGAACTATAACACCAAGAGGGGCACCACAGGTCATAGGGGTCAAATTTAATATTTGGGAATTGTAATTGTACAGATGAAGACATCCATTTTGGTTGGTTATTACATAATGCACCTTATTATTACAGTTTCATCATAAAAGAAGTCCAACTCACCATAATAACCACCACAATATGTAATAATTTATTACAAAATGCAGGGAAATTTATTACATATTGCGTTCAGGCTGTTTATTACAAAACGCGTCAGATTATTACAAAATGAGGGTGTTATTACATAAAGAAGTGAAAATGTATTACATTTTGTCGAGTTATTACATAATGTGGTGTGATTACATAATGTGTTGTTACAGGCCCCCTGATCACTATTTCAGTTTAATAAAATGTCTATTACACAGTATGAGAAGTGTCATATACACAAAATGATTGATAGCACAACATTAAAACAAACTACGGTTCTTTATAACGCATAGTAAGTAATTTTATTCTATGGTTGACAAATAACATTTGTACAGACTGCATCCTCTGTATTTTACAAATATTTGAGGATGAATTTAGCTATCTAACCATTTTGGAGCTGAAGTGTTCACTTGATGATTGTAATTATGTTTAAGTGATGGGAGGATGGTGGCAGTGAAACACATCCAGAAGAAGCATTTCACCCTGTCTAAAACCATCAGAAAGGAGGTGAAAGAAGTTAGGTGAGGAATATCTTTCCTATTAAGCACCTGGTTATGTTTTTTGGATGTGTATACAATATCTGCTCTTTATACTCTAGCAAGAGGTGAACTGAGTTGAATTTGTTGAAAGCTGAAGACTGAAGTCATAATGTTTGACTAGGGAACTGGATCACCCCAATCTATCCAAGTTCATTGGCGGCTCCATCGAGGTTCCCGACATCAGCATCATCACAGAGTACTGCCCCAAAGGAAGCCTGTCGGATGTCCTGCTGAATGAGGACATCCCCATCAACTGGGGGTTCAGGTGAGACAACCAGACGACTTCACAGTAAATATGTACACAGTCGAGTTTTACATCCACATTTATGTTTGGCATTTGGTTGACATTCTTAAACAAATTTGTATTATTGTTATTATTGGATGTAGTAGTAGTAGTGGTGGTGGTAGCAGTAGTAGTAATAGTAGTAGTAGTAGTAGTATAGTACTAGTAGTAGTAGTAGTGGTAGAGTTGGTGGTAGAAGTAGTAGTAATAGTGGTAGTAGTAGTAGTAGTAGTAGTAGTAGTAGTAGTATTGTTTTTATTAATATTATTACCACTTGTAGTATTTTGTCTTCTATCCTCTTTCAGCAACGCTCTGCTTCTCACATTCGTACAGTTACATTCACACTGCAGGTCCACTGAGTAGCTCCATTGCAGTGGCTGAGGGGTTAGATACCTTGCTCAAGGGGGCTAAGTGACTTGCTAAAGGGCACAACCTGTCACTGAAGTCTGACATGTGATATCCCTGTTGTCCGTCAGGCTGTCCTTTGCCACCGACATTGCCCGTGGGATGGCCTACCTCCACCAGCACAAGATGTTTCATGGGAGACTTCACACCAGGAACTGTGTCATCGATGACCGCTGGGTCTGCAAAATCTCAGGTACACAAATATTGACATCATACACCTCACGTAGACACCATGCAGTCACAGATACTTGTCTGTGGACCCATGAGTTTGTCTATATATGGAGGCTGCTACCATATTTCTGTCATTTGTGGGGTACTGGCCAGTAGATCCTTGGTAAGTCTAGTCAAATCTTTATTGTTCCTCTCTTTATGAGGGCAAATTCTATTTTCAGCAAATGACACATACATGACAAATAACCATGCAAGACAATAGTCAACATACACAGAAGTTGACAAGGACATTAAGAAAAGAGGGTTCTCCTCAGGAGTCGTTACACTACTACTACATCCTGTAAAAGATAGTGTCAATACCAAGGCAAAATACAAAACCAATATCCTGAATCACAGTAACACTGCATTTTTATTTGACTGTGTGTTTGGCTCCAGACTACGGGCTCACAGCCTACAGAAAGGAGGACTTTGAGGCTGTCAGCAATGGCTTCCATTGTGGGGATATAAATCGTATATATTGTGCCCCAGAGGTCCTGCTAGGAAGCAGCTCCAATATCACACCAGCAGCAGACATCTACAGGTGTGTTTGACTGGTATAAGAAGTTCATTTTATGTCTCAGACTCGGCTAATTGGACCACGTGAACATCACTGTAGGGTTGAAGCATTGTTTAACTAAAGAAGTGGCAATGGAGGTATGGTGTCCAGGCGTTTTCTTTCATTACTTCATTCACGGCACCCCCACCCCCGTCTTCCATCCACATACACGAATAGTTTTTATTTCATTAACTGAACCTACAACAAGTTACTGGACTGCACTGCAATAGGTAATGAAAGTGATATCCCCTCTCTGCTGTGCCTTCCTCTCCCCAGCTACTCCATGATCCTCATTGAGATTGCAACTCGCTCTGACCTCATTTCAGTGAGTATGGCGAGCGCTTTCTGTAGATTACAACCTTTGAAACCCCTTTGATGTTTGCTTTGTAACTGGCAGTCCTCCCTAACAGGACCAGGCTGCGGGAGTGAAGATGGATATTATGTGGCGCCCCCCTCTGCCTGAACTGAAAGCAGGGAAGGCAGATACTGACTGTCCCAGTCAAGGAGAGTACTGCGAGGTCTGTCAGATGTGCAGATGTTCCACAAATGCTAGAACTGTATAGAGTAAACTGTGATATGAGTAGATAGTTAAACTGGATAGTAAAATGCACACCAGCACTGCTCGAGTTAGTCAGACAATATATTTTCTTCTCTGGTGTGCTTGAGCAGCTCATCAAGAAGTGCTGGTCCCACAACTTCACCATGAGGCCCACGTTTGAGCAGGTGAAGAAGATGCTGGACAAGATGAACCCACACAAAGTCAGCCCTGTGGACATGATGATGAACCTGGTAATAACTCACTCAAAATCATGTGCAGTCGTATGGTCCTGAAGCTACATGGTATGATTGACTGGTTCCCTGACTCTATCTGAACTGTGCTGATGTACCACATCCCACCCACTCAGTATTTCCAAAAACAAATGCTAGGAATTATTTGCAATTATTTGCTTGCTATTTGACATATGTGAGGTTTTTGCCAGAGGCAGACATGAAAATGGTTTGTTGCCACCCAACTGTAGATGGAAAAGTACAGCAAACATCTGGAGGCCATAGTTGCTGAGAGAACGCAGGACCTTCTTCAAGAGAAACAGAAGACGGATCGGTTATTATACAGTAAGTCAGGAAAACCACAACGAGTATGAGAGAAGATTGATCTAAAGATTGATCATCTGCCAAATACAATTAAGAGGAATTTGTCTTGGCGACGTTGTTGCAACACTGACACATTTGGCACAAGCAGGACAGGACTGCTGTTTGTATGCATCTATAATAAAAAAAATCACTGCACATATACATCTATGTATACTCCATATTATGGCATGCAGAATGGTTGCAGCTGTAGAAGGAAGTGTTGTGACTGTACAGCCACCAATTACTCCAATCATGAGGTAATTATACTGAAACATGAAAAGCTTAGTTAGAGTTATAGAGCACAGAGATGAGGCTGTCAAGTCGCCTGGCCAACTCAGCCCTGCCATCTAGTGGTGTAAGAGCTGCACGTACATTATCCCTAGTCATTACTCTACAGACAAAAGATACAAGTTTCTCTAATCATTTAAAGTCATGAAATCCATGTCCAGGTATGTTGCCAAAGCCAGTGGCTGATGACCTTCGTCAAGGCCGTACAGCAGAGGCTCAGAGTTACTCCAATGCTACAGTCTACTTCAGGTATGCGTTCATTGGTCTTGTGTACCATATTGTTTCTCACACAAAGTTTGAAATGTAGTTTCCAGTGGACATTTTGTCTAATTGTAGATGCTCTAGAGTTTCAATTGCAAGAAACATTGGCAGAAATGGATCTTGATTCCACTGTCTTGCTTCTGTACGTTGTTATATGCTATTTGCCTCCAACCTTTATGTTTCTCCTTGATGCTGTCTTCTTTGCAAAGTGTCTCTGGATGTTTAGAAGATGTTTAATCTCAAAGGGTCTGACAGGTTCAAGAAAGGTCAGATAAAAACAAATCAAATAGAGATGACTAACATTACATTACTTCCTGGTGGCAGTGACATTGTAGGATTTACTCAGCTCTCTGGGGCCAGCACTCCCCACCAGGTAGTGAACTTCCTCAACCAGCTCTACACCACCTTCGATGACATCATTGACAATTACGATGTCTACAAAGTTGAGACAATAGGGGATGCTTGTAAGTATGGATGTAAAAATCATAAAATATTGAAGCAAAATGATAAACCATGGTAAAAAAGTACCATGATAAAAACAAGGAATAAGAGAAAAAAATATTATTTGCTAAGCAGGTGAAATATAAACCCCCCCAAGGGGATTATGAAGACATCTCAGCTTGAAACATAGACAAACGATAAGAACAAAAAAAACAGATAAAGACACTGAAATGGATAACAGAATGTATTTTGTCATTTTATTACCTGTTTATCTCTCCCTCTGTCTGTATTTCTCTGCCATAATTCTCTTGGCATGGGATGATGACTGACCTTTCAGACATGGTGGTCTCTGGGGTCCCTAATGAAAATGGCATCAATCATGCTGGGGAGATAGCCAGCATGGCCCTGGATCTGGTCAGCGTCTGCCATGCTTTTAAGATCCCCCACAAGCCCACCACGCAGCTGAGGATACGAGCCGGCATCCACTCAGGTAGCCCTCTCATCTGCACCTGGGAGCTCTTCATCTAGGCGATCTGTTCATGCCATCCAAGCAGGGCAGAATGCCAGAGTTAAAAAAAATCAAATATGTAATCCTAAAGTCCAACTCTCATATAGACAAAATGTTGCTGGGTGAAGAAAACAAAGTCCTGTCATAGGACACATTCAGAGTTTAAAAAAAGGACAAATGTTGCAGCTTTGGTGTTCTATATACATAAGTAAGTAGCATTTAAAGGCATAAAAACTCTCGAGAGGCTATTTCACATTTGTAAATAAAGAATTTAGCCAAGAGAATGAAAAGGCTGCTTAAAATAGCACAATAGTGGATTATCAGTTCATTGCAAAGTAAAGTTATTACAACGTTTTCACTATCTGACCAGAATACTTTACTGTAGGGGCAATCGCAAAATAAATGGACAACACATAATTATAATCAATATAATTTTGGCAGAAGGTGCCTATAGCCAGAAACCAGAGACCTCAAGACTTGAACCCATGCTGTCATGAAGATGTAAAGCCTGGAGCTGCTACACAGATAGTAAGTGGGACATTGATTTTGAGGACCTGGGCTTTTAATGAGGCTCATCTCACAGTATCATCACTTCTGAACCCAACAAAGTCCCTTTGACTCCAGAAAACCCTGCTGGGCGCTCTTACACTCATCTTTGCCACCTTTCCCAATTGATTCTCTTTGGAGCAGCTCCAGATTCAACAACTTGATGACATTACAGTCTTAGCTCTCTGGTCTCTGGCTTTGGGAGACAGCTGTTCATGTTCACCAACTAATGATTGGACTGCCTCATGCTAGGAATCTGTATCAGGCCCCCCCACGACTCCGCGATAGCTGAATTTTTTGTGTAAAACTGGATGCAGAGCAGAAAACTGGATGGATTGTGGAAAAATAGAAAAAACACAGAATGATACAGAAAATAGACCATAATTACTGGCGATTGTGTGTCACCACTAGATGTCAGTAGTGGGCTATTTACTTCTAGTCTGCATCCCTCTGTTTTTTTCTGCCTCACAGTTTTAGTGCACATAGGCCATGAAGCGATTTGTTGTGCAGTCCAAGTCAACGGTTGGAAATATCTCTGCTGGCCAAAGAGCCCAGTCTTATAAACACGAGGATGGCGGAAAGCTCTTTGTACAGTGTGCAGTAAAGTTTTATAAAGTGGGTCGGTTGAATCCAGCCCTCTGATTGGTCGATATCTGTGGTATATATCATATATACCATGCTTACCATGGCAAGCTGTCCATATTACTGTGCTGTAAATATCAAAAATCGGCAAATGTTCTTTGCAGGTTGGAGATTAACTTGTTGTTGCTTCAGACTACTCACAAAATGGCAAGTTAAATATAAGATATTGTATGATGAAAATGTATGGCAACATATGGAAATAATGTAGTAACCATTTTATAAAAGCTTATACCACAGTCTGTCGTGGATTATTGCTTTAATTTTAATAACAGTTGCATAATATTGCAGGAATCGCAATTTTACAATTTTACAATTTAAAAAGCCTTTTTTTTTTTTTACCTCCGAATCCTGTGGGACCTGATGTATAAACTCTTAAATTGAGTGATATTCCTCTTTAAATAACTTCAAGTAAATGCATTCATACAAATAATTGAATGAAATTCAATATTGCTTTTATACAAACTGAAATGGATTATATTCTGATACATTTGCAGCTAAATGTGTCACTTACAATCACTGTTGTTTATCCTGGCAGGACCTGTTGTGGCTGGAGTTGTTGGCACCAAAATGCCCCGCTACTGTCTTTTTGGGGACACTGTCAACACAGCATCACGGATGGAGTCAACAAGTGAAGGTACTAACAGATTAGATATGGTGACCTTGACCCAATACCTGTCACCAAATGGAACAGAGTTTTGTACAATGTCAGGTTCACTGTCCTTGAAACAATATGGTCCTGTTGAGATTTTGTCTACACTTCATGTTTTAAATGGCTTTTAGAGGAGGGTGGAATTAGTCCTTGGCCTGTGCTGTGGCTGCTGCCATTGTGCCAAGATGGAGTTTCTCTGTATTTGCTCACTCGCAGCCCACTGTGGAGTTACATCATGGAGGACAGACATTGTATTCACTAAGCACCTAATCCTCTGCATCAAGCAACAATGCACAACAACAGTGGTTCTGGAGAGAGGGGCAGATTGTAGGCCCAATAGTAAAAAGCAATGCCCCGGCCTAGAAAGATGTGAAATATCATGGTCATCCAGTAGGCCTTTTCCAAGCTCACAAATCCAATGTCATCTTCTAAACCACAATTGCAAACCTGTTATTGATTCAGCTCTAGCATTTTCATTGTTTCATCATTTGGGCCTTTATTATTGTTGGATTGTCTGTACAGCACTGTGTTGTTCTGTTCTGCCATAAAAAAATAATTTTAAAAAGTAAAAGTATTAAAAATAGAGGAATTCATCAAATGTACAGTGCATGTTGTACATAGTGTTTCCACTAAAACAAAATCACGATGGATAAAGTGTAAGTATATTGTATGTTTCCTTATTATTGTTATTGTGTCCATAGCTCTGAAGATCCAGGTGAGTGGAGCCACAGCCGATCTGCTTCACACACTGGGAGGGTACATTCTGACTTGCAGAGGCACACTTAATGTGAAGGTAAGACACATCAGACACTTTAAGGACACTTTAATTCATGTGTGTAAAATTGCACTGAGGCATTTAGAGGGCCATGTTTGTTGGTTGGGCAAAATCACCCCAAGGACCACCAAAGGAGTTGTGTACTTTATTCTCACGGGACAAACTCGCTCCCTCACGCCAAACATTGGAGAGAGGGCTATGTATAGGGCATTCTTGGATGTGGTCATGGTGGTTGCCATAGAAATTTGACTTTTTATTGTGGGTGAAAGCTCATTTCACTGGACAGAGTTGTTATACCTCTACATAACCTCTTGAATTAAACCCAATTAGATTCTGAAGCTTTGTTGTATATAATAATTGTTTGATTACCTTTAGTCATCGATAAATACTCTTATGGTGGGAAGGGTACATTTAAAAGGCCATTACTTAGAAAGATCACCAGACGTGAAAGCCTTTGAGACCCCTTTTGAAATTGACTGATAAAGGCACAGGATTTATGAAGCTGAGACTTGAAAAGATCACAGGAAATCCAATCCTCACTCAGGAGCTTTCAAGGGGATGACAGGCTGGGTGTGTCTGATATTCACTCCACCCAGTCCCACATTGTGTTCACATTGTGATCTAAGACGTCTATTTGGGTGGTGCTAGAGTGGTACTGGGGGATGGGATGGCTCTACTGAGACCCAAGGGATGGGGCGTCAAGGCTGACACTCCTGAAAGACTGTGTATCTGATGGCCTCAGCTGCTCTGCCCCCCCGCCAACCCTAATGGCCCTCATTGAAAATTCAGAGAGGAACACATGCTTCGCAATATGACCCCATTTTTTCTCGACTCAACAGGGCAAAGGGGAGATGACAACATGGTGGCTTGAAGCGAAGAGAGAAGATCACACAGACCCACTGCTCAGAGCTATTGAATTCAGAGGAGTTTCAGTGCCAGTTAGTAACTAAACCTATAACCTAAAATATGTGCATGACTGTAAGAAAACAGTTCAAGAGTTGTGTTGTGCAGTTACCATGTAGTGGTCTGTGTTGGTAGCGATATTGTGAGTACATGTGTAGATATAATCATAGGCTAAGCAATAGAAATATAAAGTTCACTTTGCATTGTAATTTCAATAGATGTTACCAGTAAGGTGTTGAATTGTGTACTGTAGAATACAAGTCATGACGTTCTCACAACTTTACTTTACTATTTACTTTCTGATTTGATTGCAAAACAAAAAATGTGACTCTTGTGGACATAGGTTTTCCTTTGTAATTTATTTTTGCATTTAAAAATGACAGGAAGAATGTATGAAAAGTGCTGAAAAAGATGCCAAAACTAAGAGCATACTGTTTTAATCAAATACTGCTCTGATGTGCAGCTTCGTTTGTGGGTCAGGTATTTTGTAGAGCAGAATGTCTTGGAGATGATCTGAAGCACCTTTCTCTCTGACACTTTTTTCCAGAAGGAAATATTCACCACCTTAAAAGTAACGATACGTGATGTAACGTGATGGCACAAAAACTAAAATGAATGATTGTACTTTTGAAGTGTAGTTGGCAGCTTAAGTCTTTGGACAACAAAATAGCACTTTTATTGACTGCACTTTAAAGATTTTGAATGTGAACGTGAGGCATTTTTTCCCCAAAATGGATAGATAGTGATTTGGAACCAAACTCTTCAATTAAAGCTGCTTGAGATTTCCAAATTGCTGTAGTGAAGATTCATTTTTGATTTTCAAAATTTTGCAGCCCTTAATGTCATACATTAATTTTTGTTACAGAATAAATTTGATACACACAAATGTACCATGTCACCAATTCAGTTGACTGAACCTGTTACCAGTGTAAAATAAGAATGTACAGTTGTCATTACTTTTTGTAAGGTATTGCTTTACAGTGCAATGCACTGAGTTATTGTGTTGTTTTGCCCTCATACTGTATGCTTGCAAACTGCATTAAAATTATTAAAGTAACAAGTTTGTTACTCTTAAAAAGATCTATCGGTTGCAAATGCAGAAAATAATAGTGTGAGTAATATTGTGTTGAGTAGGTTATATGCTACCACAAACAATTGTGTTAGTGTGGCACAGTGATACTTGCTGTACAATGTTTGCAGGGGGAATTACATTAGGCTACATCTATGATAAAATCCAGACAAAAGCATGATACAAAATCTTTGTTATCTTAACTGAATGCCTTCCACGAATTTAAAATCTGTTATGTCTACATTTACTAAGGTTAATATTATGAATACAATGTTTATAAATCCCTGCTAGGCTTGCTCAACTAATGCTTTAAGAGGCTACCTTGTGTTTAACTGGATAGCCTCATTGGAATCCACAAATCATAGGACCAAAACGTTTTTTTAGAGCCACTGGCTCTAGCCTCTCATTTTCTCTCATAATGCTCCATGTGGGCCAAAGATAGAGCTGAATGCGCTGGGACTTGGCAGTAATCATGATCATTGGTCACTATGTAAACCATCTAAACCATCGGCTGGTCCCTCTCAATTGTGGTGACAGCAGCTGCTCTCTTCTCTATCGGGTTGGATTTGACCATACTCATTCCACTGAAGGAGGCTGGGCACTGCACCTTATTTGAACCCCTTCTCTCCCAAAATCACTGTGCTTGAAATAAATACTCCACTCCTCATGTTCACAACCATTTTCTCCTGGACACTTCATCCACAGGGAACAAGTGGCAACGGACAGGTGAGTGGTACCTGGCTGACACTGACCACCTGGAACAGTAACCTGATTTACTTATATTATATTTTTATATTTTAAAACGCTGTTTGCTCATTCTTATAAACACACGCTATTTTACAGCTTCTCCCAACTTTGCGAGGTACCATCCTTATACTAGCTTGCTAGAGTTAAATATTAGCGGGCTGAAAACAAATTTTAAATATTGTTGTCAAAATGTTGGGATATGATCAAATTACAAAACAATATAAACTTGAAAATAACAAACAAATTGGAATCGTCACAAAAATGATATGTGATGAATGAAAACTCCCATAATAAACTACAAGGTCTTTAACTTTGGCGAAGGTTCAAATCAGGAAGTTGAATTTCACCGGAAGTGCATCACCATTCGAGAACCAATAGAGTTAAGCAGCATTTGGTTGCTTGACAACGAGTCGTCCAATTACCGTAATGTTTGGTTTGTGTGCAGTGTGCGTGTGTGTGTGTGTACTGGGACGGTCTCAGGAGCTGCTGTCGTGAGGCGAGGCACACGGGCAGCATTACTGTCTGTTAGTAAGTAATCGATGTACCCCCTCGTCATTTACCCCTTTTTGAACATCGGATAACAATAGCATTTTACTCGTTCGTTGGCTAAGCTAGCGGTGGGAGCTAACGGTAGTTATCAAAAAAGCAGTCGCGCTGCAGGACGCTTCGTGTGACTGGATGGGTGGGTTGACACCGGTGTATTTATTTATTTTTTTTTTACCTTTATTAACTTACATTAGTTTTACTGAACGTCGTCTTGGCAGTAGTTAATCATTGGACTGCGGGATCCACAGGTTTGCATCATCATCATCATCATCATCATCATCATCTTCACCACCACCCACTCGTTCAAGGCTATTCAGTGGTTATATCAATAGTACTTGGTGCATATAACACTTGCTAACGTTTTCCTCGCATATTATACTGTGAGAAGACTTACTTAGGCTCAAGTATTTTTCCTGACAGTAAATATTGAAATTGAAATTGAGATTGAAATTGAAAGTAAATATTCTTTGCATGTACATGGGTTCTGAGTACCTTTGGTGCCTTCTGTTTACATGGTTCAGGACTTGTGTACTCCATTCTCTTAACACGTATTTAGGGATTTTACATTGGAGATTGTGCATGACAGTTGCAATAAGGTTTAGCTAATAAATTAAAGGTTAGCACTAGTTGATTAGTCAGTCGATGTAAGCCCAGTAAGCTTTGTGGCTAGGCTTGCCATCTGTCTCGTACAACGAAGCATCATTAAAACTAAAAGGCTCCTAATGCACTGCGGCCTATTCATTATTGAAGCATTGATAAAGTAAGTTCACAGCATTTCCATCATGGGAGGAATATTTTGTTATAAAATGCTGTCCATGATTCGGTAGTTATTATCTTGGGATAGGATACCCGGATTAGTGGCTATTCAAAGTGAAATTACTTCTACCTATATAGGCGTATTTGTTAATAACATAGCCATCATTCCTATAGAAGGGAAAGGACTTGGTGCCTGTTTTACAAATGGGATTCTCTCTCTGCAGACAAATCACCATATGTCTTGGATTAGGCTGATCAACTGGTGATAAGAGCATAAGGTGCTGGCCTAGTCCCAACCTGTAACCTGTTATAATGGATTTTCTATTACCATTATACCTTGTTTTTATTTGGCACGACTAAGTCTAATGTCTGGAATATGTGTTGCAAATGTTCAGCTCACCTCATGTTCTGTCTGCAGTTCAAGCTTATTTTTCAAGATTTTAAAATGCCCTCTCTTCTCATACTATCACACCTGTAAATCTCCAGACATGTTCAGCTCATCTGAAACAGTGCAAGAAATCATGGAATGAGTCGACACCCTGTCAGAAGATGCAGGCTCCATAAGTGTATTTACTATTTAGCCCATTGGTGTGTGATGAATCATTTGGCCATCCCTAATCCGCTCTCCTTACCCTCCCCCGTTATTTAGGTTGCAGCATGTTTTCCTCACCCGCTGCGTGTCTGCTCCCGTCACTCCATGTAATCCAGACAGTCTTGAATGGACACTGCTAATCTGACCCTCTATTTCAGGAGCCGTCTGTGTAGGTAGATCTGGTGAGCCTTGTGTGTCCTGCACATGAAGTAGATGACCAGACACGAAGCCTGAAGGGCGTACTGCAACAATGCCAGAGTCTTCTCTTGGTGAGTGGATGTTAAGATTTTGAGATCTGAAGACCAATGAAAGTAAAATACTGTATGTATTGGACACAGTTGCCAAATGTACTTGATTGACAGCTGTTGAAGCAAAAAACAACAACAAAAAACAACTGTAACATGTCCCAAAAGGAGGAGTAAACTCTTTTGGTTTTATTGAGAAAGTTTCCATCCTTATTGGTTTAGTTGAACTGAAGGACTGCAGGTTGGGAACTTGTCTTCTCTCCCGTGCTCTGTGTCAAGCCTGGCGTGTAAAGAATAGGTTAAATTGACACCAATGACAGATGAATGCTATTTATAAATTTTGACTAACCTCAATTCCCATAATGTTTAATTAGCAATGTTTTGAGATGAGATTCCTTGGCTTGTGGAGCAAGAACAAAGTTGTTTTCTTGCTCTTACTAAAGAGACTTCATCTATCTTATGTCTTAATCATTTATTCCCATTCTGATGATGATGAATGTGATCTTGAAAGACCATTATTTTGTATAGTACATTAACATAGATCTAGATATATATTTGATGTAGACGTTTGTCTTTTTTCAGAAGTCAAGGACATTCCCGACGGCTCCTTCAAATGTAGAACGCCTCCCCTGAGGCAGTTCAGCCAATCATCGCTGCTGTCCCTGCCAGTGCACAGAAACCCCTACATGCTCGCTGCCTTCTGCACAGAGGACAACGTGCCAGAATGTCTCTCACACATCAATCAGGTTGGTAACCTTAGATGTACCTGTGATGCAGTAGTAGCACCGTTACTATTGCACATATATATATATATATATATATATTTAACTATGCTGTATATATATTTATATATGCTATATGCTAACAATGCAGATCCGTTGAGGCTTGTTTTCTTGTGTTGCATGCAGTACAGAATGAGTTTTCTCTATATTCATTCAGCATTCTGCCAGATAAAATGCAAAGTGTAGTTTAAATTTAACATACATAGAAGTTTACTCAATAAAGTAATGTTGTTATTATTATGAAGTATCCAACATCATCATTTCAACAACAATTTAACACATTCAACATCCACATTTTTAGCATTGCAACCTGCACTACAACTATAACTAGGACCAAAGCACAGACAGATTTAGAGGCAAAATCAAAATGACCCCCAAGCACCACTTCTGCATAAATGCTATGCATGGTAGCTGATTGTAGCTGATCGGATGCTTCATGTCCTTTTCTTGTCTTTCTTTGCTCTTGCTTTTACAGGAGGTCTCTTCCTTTGGCCTCCCACCAGTTTGGACTGAGTCTGGTGGGAGCTCACAGCTGAATGTGGTGGCTGTGCTGAATAGTATGTATGACCTGATTCAGCTGCACCGCAGAGGCCTCCGAACCTTGGAAGACATGGAAGTGGAGCAGCTTAAGATAAGCAGCAATGTGGACTACCTGCAGCTCACCAACACCCGGCTAAAGGTGACTCTTCTCACCAATTTATTATCTGTATTTGTGGGAAATTAATGGTAAATTTCTCTCTAAAACACAATGAGACACAATAGTGTATCCAAATAATGATTTTAGCACTGCAACCTGCCATAACTGGGACTAGAAGAAGGAAACACTGCCATGTTAAACACTAATCTCTTTCTGTCAATATTGAGAAATTAGTTCAAGTATTAGATATTGTCAGTTTCAGCTAAACATATTAAAGTATTAGCAAGATCATATTTTGGTCACTCTGGTCATGCTCTTCTATTACCCTAGGACCAGCTTGAACTTTCTAAAAGAGAAAACACTGGACTTCTTGAGAGAGAACGTCAGCTACAGCTGAAAGTGAAGAGCTTGCAGAATTGCCTGAAAAATGAAAAAGAAGAGGTAAAGAGGCTTGTGTTGTTTGGCAAATGCCACCTTTATTGTAAGGGACTGAATCCGCAGTCACATCTTTTATCCCAAGGGAATAAGCATGACAATTTCAACACTATGCCCTCATTTTATTTCTCTCCAGGTGCAAAAACTTCAGAACATAATCGCAGGCCGGGCCAGTCAGTACAATCATGACATGAAAAGGAAGGAAAGAGAATTCAACAAACTGAAGGAGCGCTTGAATCAACTTCTGGTTGACAAAAAGGAGAAGAAACAAGGTTAGATAGAAAATCTGTTTTGCCTCATCCTCTGCTGTAGCTTTTAACATGTTAAAACTACTTTAACACCCAAACTGACACTTTTATACACAAGGTGGTTTACGTTTTATTCTCTAATTTGTCCCTTTTGCTCTCAGCCATTGATGTATTAAACTACATTGGAAGAGCTGATGGGAAGAGGAGCCTTTGGAAAACTGTCAAGACAGAGGCCAAGTAAATACGCTTTTTATTGTTTTGTTGTCTCGTCATTCAACAACGCTCTATTACCCTTTTTCCTCCCTAAGAAACATGTACTCCGAAAACTGAAACATTTAAGACCAAAGTAGAGAAAAATACCTGTCCCCCTTTTGAATCTCAAGTTGCACATTAGCCCCTTTTTCAGTTTTCTAGAGGGCATGGATTTATTTTTAGGAGCACAGGCTGCCAAAATGGTGGCACTGTTGAACCCTGAGTGATAATGTTATTAAGCTCTTCTGTACTAGTGGTGCCCACATCAACAGCGTACCTGCCTGGGCTTTGATTCAACCATGTATTAGCTGATTGTGCTATTAGACAAGGTACAAGGTACAAGGTAAAACAAATTCTCATTTATACATTGTAACTGATGAATTGAACATATGATGTTTTCTCATCTTTTTCTCATCCTAAGGCATGAGGGAGAGATGTACAAGACTCTGCTGAGTGACTATGACAGCCGGCAGAAGGAGCTGGTGCTGGAGAACGCAGAGCTGAGGAAAGTGTTGCAGCAGATGAAAAGAGACATCGTGTCCATTCTGAGTTCAAGGAAGCAGACTCTGAGAGGCGAGAAGCGTGAAGACGGTACAATACAGGTTGGACCGGCTTCAATCTCTCTTCCCCGTTTTCACATGATGCTGCATGGCAGGGACTCGGTTATGGAGTTACTTCCTTTATGTTTAATCTTGCAAGTCATTGCTTTCAGCTCAATCCGATAAGTAACTGATAGCCGACACTGAAGTCTAATGAATTTCAGCTGCTAGGAAATGCTAAACAGTGAAGTGTAGCTTATCGACTGACTTCAATTTGAACATTAACACATGAAGACCTTTATCGTAACATATGAAGAGTCCTGTTATCAGGGGTAGGAAACACATTTTTTCCTCTGCTGGCCACAGAGGCTGGTGGATCCCAGAATTCACAGCCAGATTTATCACAATCTGACTCATGCCTGCTAATAATTTCCCACTCTGCCTGTTACGTAGCCTCCACTCCATAACTCCATAAAAGAAATTCAGCACTAGTTTATTTCTGTTTGTCTTATTGTCCCAACAATACATTTGTCCCTTTGTCATGTCAGGCTGACTCGGAGGAGGAAGAGGAAGTGTTTGATTCCAGTAAGGAAAGTGTAGAGCTGTCTTGTGTACACGCCCGGGAGAAGCTGACCAATAGCATTCGCCTACAGTGGAGAAGACTCAAGAGCCACGTTGAAAGACTGGACAGCCAAGGTAGACTTCTTGAAAAATGTGGGCATATGACTTTGCTTTTTCAGGATTTCTTCCTGCTTTTTGTCTTTTATATCCGCAAACTGACAAGAGATAATAAAGCACAGGACAAAGAAGCTTGTCACACCGGTGTTCATAACCACCCAGGCATGCTGATATCCTAAAACTATTGATGAAGCCACAGAATGTACCAAGCTAGTGATAATGAACAGGCATGAATCATAAATTCCACTGATGACACTCTGACTTTTCATTGCAGAAATGATGTAACAGCAATATGCTGGATGAAATGGATGTTTTGGTCTGTTTTCCCTGTTAATGTTGAAGTGAAATATTGATTTGAGATCTGTTTTGAAACAAATAATATATATAATTTTCAGGTTTTTAATGATATTACAGATTGAAGCAAATGGTAATCAATACCCTGAGGACAGATCTAATAATAATTTCAAAGATAGATTTATCTATCTATCTATCTATCTTGGTTGTTCAGCATCTTTAGTGCAGATCGGCGAGAGGACCAACACAGAAGCTATTCCACAAGAGGCTCAGGAGGAGGAGATGGACAGGTTAAAACTGGAGATCCAACAGTGCAAAGACTTCATTCACACACAACAACAGCTACTGCAGGTATGCCTGTAATTAAACCTAAATTGTAGGAATTTAAGTTGAAGCTCTCATCCAGGGCAGCTTATAGGGCGTTCACGCTGCAAGCAACTTTGTTGATGGGTCACTCTATTCTTTGGGAAAGGCTCCGATTGCCCCCGTACAGTGGTCTGGTGAAGCTACAAAGTTTTTAACAAGTGAAACATGTATTTGTTGCTTCTTAAGTATTGCCTTTCATAACATTATGTCAACACAGCTAGCTGGAAAGTGCTAATTAGATAGCATTAATTGAGAATAAACAGAAAAAAACTCAAAAATGACTCACCATCGACCCCAACGATGGATGCAACTGCTCCCCAAGCATCATTTTTGAGACAGCTTTTATTCCTGTAGTTTTTCAAATAAAAGTTGTAGAGAACTGGCAAGCTTTAAATGGCTGTAATCAACTTCGCACTTGCCAGGCAGAACTGTTTATGAAACTAAATCAAATCAGTAGGGAAACAAGGAAGTGCAGACATCTGTTGATGGCCGATGACCGCAGAAAGTTCAGCTGTGACTACCTCTTCTCGACCGAGTTTCCCTGGTCGCTCAGTCGCTCATGTCCTGGTCGGATATGAATGGACTTTGGTGACTCGTTGATCGATCGACATTCGATTACAGTAGAAAGCTTAAATTCCTAGAGAGCACAAATAATTCAAGCAACCAATAGTAAGAAATGCAGGGGTCAAAGCCACATCGCTGAGATAACAGTAGAGGAAGTACTAAGTACAAATACAAGTGCCAGGCAGAAAAACCTCATTTTGTCTGAGAGTGGCTACTTTGGCAACTTTTAAGTACTCTTTCTATGGTTAGAAGAAAGGAGGGTGGGTTAACACTGGTTATGGTTAGCGTTAGGATTAGCAAGTGGGCACCTGCCATTAGATATTTTGTTGACTGTGGACCAAGACACCCCCAGAAAGCTCTCAGCACTGATCAGATCTAAAGTTGGAATGTGTTTTGCCAAAGCTAGCTCCATTTCATCACACGTTCTCTCTTTTCTTGTAGCAGCAGCTGAGCTCTCCGTGTGATGAGACGGCATCCCTGCTGAATGACTGCTACATGCTGGAGAAGGAGCGCCTCAAGGAGGAGTGGAAGACCCTTGAAGAACAGAGGAAGAACTTTGAGAAGGAGAGGAGGAACTTCACTGAAGCAGCCATCAGACTGAGCCATGAGGTGAGTTTTTCAAAAATTGAATGAGATTAAAATGGAACTAAAGAAATACAAGAACTTATTTTTTACCATTATGTGCCAAGAATATTGGTCGTAGTTTCACCTCTGTGTGTTCAATATTGTGGGCTGCAGTGCTTTTGCAATGAAGCTTAGCAAAGTATGCCATCCTTTAAACAATACACAGTGTGTCAAAGCGAGCGAGCTACATAAATACTGGACAAAAACTCTTTGTTCTTGCTAGAGGTTCCTTGTACAATAAAAACACTGTAAATCTTGCATGAGAACATTAGAACATGCCAATTGCCTTACAGCAACATGAGTGCAGAATTGGCGGCCCTAGTGGGAAGTGGACTATTAACCCTGGCAGTGTTGAAGCCACGCTCTACCCATTGAGCTATGGATCAAATTTAATCAATTTTACAATCCTTGGTGTTTCTGACATAACTGGTTTAACTTGCAGAGGAAGGCCTTCGAGGACGACCGGGCAACGTGGCTCAAACACCAGTTTTTAAACTTGACTCCATTTGCAGACCCAAAGAAACCCCAGATGTCAAAGTCAAAAAGTGCCTTTTCAATATGTGAGTGTGAAGCTTTTCATACATCCTATAGTGATATGTACTAATTTACTTAGATGTAACTATTACTGTTTATTTGTAACAATATCGGAATCTTCCAAAGACCAAGTTGTTGAATGATATGTGCTCAAAAGACCAAAAAGTAGCGTGTGAAAGGTTTTTCACATGTACTGAATCACTGAATCATCAATTCCCTTTACAGCTGACCCAGAGGCTAGTGCAGTGTCAAGTCCAGAAAATCAGAACAAATCTCAGTCCGACACAACCTTCTCCACACCCAGATGTACCCAAGTCAAATCACCATCCACGGCAGACCTGCTTCGCACACTTCTCCTTATCCCAGAAAACAGGTATCGGTAGTTGCACACAATCTTTGGTGCAAGATTCTTGAAATATTACAACCAAAATATAATGTAAACATATACAGCTATTGTATGTCCCTGATTGTGTGCAAAATGTGTCTTCCAGCCCAACCACACCAAAGAGAAGGATTTCCTGCGTGCAAGAATCAAGCGTCTTTCGTAACGGTGATGTTCCCGCCCAGCACAAACAGTGGAACGTCAGAGAAGACCACAGGAACCACACACTGAATGGGGAAGAGAACAGCTCTATATAAAGCCAAAAACCTGAATGACTGGGATCATGACAATCCTTCCTTTTTGAAACATTAAATGCCATGTGTGGTATTGCAGGAGTACATCTGAGTGGGACATGCCAAACACTTGAAGACTCCTTGTAAAATGATTAAATGGTGATCACTAATGGAAGCCAAAAAAGTGTTCAGGCAAGCCCCTGGTGTTCAGTGTTGAGGGTGCTGTGGGACTTGTAATTTATTGGTTTATTTTTTATTAGCTTCCTTTTGCATTCTTAGATTTTGTGATTTGAGTGTTTATTTATTTATTTATTTATTACTGTATCTATATCTTAGGTCTAGCGTTGTTATGTTAGAGTAGTGACACACCAGCCAATAGTTTTGGTGATGTAGACGGGCAACACATGATCCAAAATTGTATTCATGTTTCACTGGTAAGGCGATGTTGCCGTGTCCTGCTCCTTGGCTACTGTTGCACATCAGCTACATGCAAGTTGCCCAAAGTGTTGCCTTGCATCACTGCCCTCTGAGTTAGGTGGTCATGGTGAACTGGTAAACTTGCTTTTGTGAAGTGGCAGAATTTGAATGCTGCTGTTATACTGAATGCAATAAGAAACTGTGTAATATGCTGTTTGTTTCTAGAAGTGACCACAGAAGTGCAGGTAACAAACCACAATCTTTTCTATGAATTGCTGCATTACTGGTCACTACATTAGGGAGTGAGCACCATGTTGGTTGGAGGAAAGGGTGACAAACGTAACACAAACTGTATAATGTGCAGCAAACTCCTCTGATACTTAGGCTAGCCTCTGATTTCAATAAGAATGTGAATTCCTATCGAACATTTTTCTAATACCTATTAATGCGATTATAGTAGTGGCTTTATATTGACAGATGATAATTCTTATATGGGATTGTGAAATAATGTGTATGAGACAGTCTTACTAATACAAATGTGAAACAACCGTTTGAGTTTCCTGGTAAAGTTGCAGTGAATTGAAGTTGCATATATTGTCAGGATGTTAAAGCGGCATGACCTTTATCGACCTCTATCGACGACCAGTAGGAATTGCAACATATATAGAAGTTATTTCCTCCTACAAAAATCTCTGGCACAGCCCCCACCCGCCTGTCTCCTTGAGTAACGGTGGCCTGTAATTGACACAAAGTCAAATTTTCACATCGGAGGACTAAGCTGGCCAATTAGAGCAGAGACGCAACAGACGTGTACTGAAGAGGTAAGTACTGTACTGCCATGATCATACTTTGATAATGCTTTTGTCAATTGCTTTCTTGGCTTGAGAACAAGGGGTTTTAGCCTACCTAGCTGAAACGTCTTGCAACAATGCAATAATGCAATAATGATTTTATGTTGGGTGGCAGCTTCTCTATTCAGGCCTACCCAGGGTTCCTGGTGGGGGAAACACTGCAGCCAACTTCGATGTGCACAGGGATAGAAAGTGATCATTTAATTTTATTCTCACCTATGTGGAAGACTCATTTGCCTGAAAGTTGTAGCTGTCTTGTTGGCTGGTTAACTATCACTGCCAGCAAACATTATTACAGTTCATGTTTCAATTATCCCTTCTGACATCAGATGCATATTCAAGGTAGAAATGACTTAGTTGTTCTCAAGCTTCAGTAATTCAGCTGCACTTTATCAAGCTTAAAAGACTGATCAGCACTTGTTATTGCTGTGTTCAAGAACAAGAAGATAAATGTGTCAGTAAAAGTTTGCAAACCATCTGATTCTCAGTTGTATGACCTCTATGAGCTCAGAGGGCTGGAGCAAGGCAGAGAGAGTCATCGTATGTGTTGTGAGCTTAACTCAAGGCATGTTTCTCATCAAATGCATCAGCGTAGTTTCATACCATGGTTGAAATAACTTTCAGACATATTTTGTCATGCTGTTAGGAATTTATTCACATTTAAAAACAAAATCATTCAGTAATCCAATCTAAAATATAAAATAATATAAATGAATGTGACTGAATGTTATTGTATTAAGCGCACTGAGTGGTGCAGCTGCAGGCCAGGTGGGCTTCTGTTGTTTCCCTCAGGTCCACACTCTTATCATAGATGCCGGCCAGACCTTCAGAGTTATTGAGGTTAGAATCTGCAGCAGTAAAGAGAGTAAAGCAATGAAGAACAGAAGATTTTTCCTGTACATTTTCAAGTTCAATCTCTGTGTCTCTGTCTGTGATGTGTTGCAGACTCACCGGCAGGCATGCAGTGGAAGCCAACAGTGACAGCAGTGGTCCTCACTGGGAAGCAGCCAGGCAGGCAGCGCAGCACAGGCTCAACAGAGTAGCATTTGGACTCATGGCCATGGAAGATCATCTGCTTCTCCAGGTTCACAGATTCAAGTCTCAAACGGCATTCTGTAATAGAGAGGTATGGATAAGTACCTCTGATATAAATTTAGGGCGTCATCAGATGTTTAACTGACCGGCTTTATCAATATATGCAGGGATATCATTTTGACTAAATGCCATGCTGATGATCTTTTTTATTTTATTCCATGTTTAAAGTGGTAATCTGCAAGATCTGTGGCAACATCTTTGCTGCTCAGCAAGATCACTTGTAAATCAAACTGTGTGGCCAGTACTGTGACGTGGAGTTTCTGTAGGTGGCGCTCTTTTCTTTGTCTGCTCAGCCATGGTGGCTATCGCTGCTCATGCTAACTACCCAGTTCTTCTATTTATTCCAAACAAACCACTGTTGGTGCTGCTGGAAACATAAAACACATCACTTCCTGTTTACCTGGATTTTTTTTGCAGGAAAGACCTACCCAACACCAGATGTTTACAGCAAGTGTAAAAGCTAGGTATAACTTTTGTGTTAATTCAAGGGGTAATAGTGAGAAGCAAATGGACATTTCTGTATATGAAAATGTGGCTGATTATTACTTTAAAAATGGTGCTGCAAAGAAGGTGGTTCTTACCAGTGGTGTCGCGGCAGCTCTCGGCTGGGAGCACCCAGGAATGAGCATAGCTGACTGCGTTCTTGGTCAGGCGTCCGTTGGGGGTGCGGTACTCCTGTCTGACTTCCCCATCAGCCTTTCCACAGAGTCCACAGGTCTGTCCCTTCATCCAGTCCACAACTTTAACCTGCACGGCCAGACCAAACGGGACATTAGAGTCTGTCAAATCTATCGGAATTTACTGAAAGTTTTTTAAATCTTGGGATGTAATCACATATAATCTAGATACTTGTTAAAAGGATGGAATTGCTTATAATGTATGGTGATTTATAGTACAGCTACAAATGTCTACATCTGCAGTGTCAAAAATACTTCATACAAAAAAGTATGAATACAATAGAAATTACTATTCTTTTACCTTCCATGAGTTTCTATCAAAGTAGACTTCATGAAGACCATGGCTTGGAGCATAGACAGAGATGCCTTCACCACTTGGTCTGATCTGGATTTTACCTTGAAGTCAAAAGCAGTTGCGTAATCATATACTCAGGTCAATTTAAATATATCTTCAATTAAATAAAATTGCATTTGTTTGATAATAAAGTACTTCAGCAAAATGTCATTAGGCCTAAACATAAACAAGTTATACGGATAAAGTGAATTGTTGCTGTGGTGGTGGGTTGTCAGTACCACAATGGATAGTTTGTTAAGGTAAAATACATATTTCTGTTTTATTGCAGTACAAGATGTTGAAGATGGAATGAATATTTGTAGAAACCTGTGGGATGCTGATACGGGAGGTTGTTCATAGGTATTTCCATTCCATTAACCTTCACAATCACGGCATCATTCTTAGGGTAGAGGTCAATATCGCTAAAAATGCAGAAGTGAAAATGTGACATTTTGGTATGGCAACTTGTGCATGAAAACCAAAACTTTTTTAATGAACACTCACATGTCAGCAATTTTCACATTGATATGGTTCTGTTCAATGTGATCTTTCTTCAGCAAAACCATGAATTTGAGTTCTTGAGTGCAATCCTGAGCCAGAACTTGGTAGCAAGACAAGGGTATCTCGTTTTTGTATCTCCTGTTGTTGAATGTGGTCAGCGTGTCTCTGACAAAGCTACATTCAGCTGAGAAGAAAGAAATAGCTTATTTACTTTTATCCTTGGCATTTGGTCTGAAATAATTGTGTTTTAAATATTAAAGTCAGACAATTGTATTACCTGCATTAGCCTTGGAAAACAAGTAGTTGAATTTGTCAACAAGGTTGTCCTCAAAGGGAGTGAGACCAGTGATTTCTTCAATTGGCAGAGAGATGGGAAGACGCAAAGCCAGTTGGTACAAGGTCCGCTGTAACCAGGATAATTCACAATAATTTGAGAAACATTTCTAAAAATGAAAACAAATATAGCTTTATATATCGTGGTAGGAAATGTGATGAGTCATACCTTTGGTGATTTAAAAATTAAGTCAAAAGTCCTGTCGGATGTTGCAACCACTGTTACGGAAACCTGCTTCTCACTGTTTTCTTCCTTTCCTTTAATCATGTCAGCCAGGACAGAAGCAGGAATATACTCATACACACTGTAAAAGAAATTGCATAAACATCAGAAACTGGCTATATTAGGCTATATTACATATGAATATGAAATGAATGCTTGTTAGTAAGGATATGCACTGATGATTTCTGGTGACTAGTAGTTCTCTTACCGACCTATGTTGAATGCACTTATTGTACGTCGCTTTGGATAAAAGCGTCTGCTAAATGACTGTAATGTAATGTAATGTAATGTAATGAATAGGCTACAGAAAGCACATATGAGTCTCCGTACATCTTTGCATAGCGTCGAAGAGCAGTTGGTAGGTGGTCCCAAGCCAGTCTCAGGCGGGCTGCAGGGTTTGGACCAAGCAGACCAGTCTCGGCTGTGAGCATGGTGTTGTACTGCTTGCATTCTGCTCCCCAGGCAAGCTTGGCCTATTGAGATAAATATGCAGTAATAAGGCAGTAATAAGGCTCTTTTTATTACTGGCACAATTAACATGGTCATATGACTACCTTACGCCATAAGTAAGTAACTTTGTCTTACTGTAATTTTGTGCTTGCTAAGCAAAACACCATCAGCACACATCTTCCAGCTGTCACCCTCAGCCAAAGCAGCGAGAATTATCTGCAGTCTGGCAGTTGGCTTGTCCAAGTAGGCAGTCATTTGGTATCCTTGCAACTTCTGGTCAGCTCTGACAACACGGAAGATGAATGCAAAGGTCGGAGCAACAGCATTGCCCAAGAATTTGTTCTGTGGAAACAGGCAGTGTTAACTAATGTAAATACATCCACAAACTCTTTTTAATTTAATTTTAAATTAAAAAATTATTACGTTTCACCTGTTTGTAGATGGCCTCAAAGCTTGAAGCACTGCTTCTGCTCCTGGAGGGTCTGGCTACTGAGGTGGCTTGAGAGGTCATGGTCTGCAAAGATTTGTGAGAGGCCATCGTGAGAGACTTGCTGCAAATGTAACATGTTCAAATTGTAGAATGGATTGTCAGTGTCCAAAGCACCTAGAAACCTACCTGCTTCTTGTGGTTCTTCTGGAATTTATGGTGGTACACCACAGTCTGGAACAAATAGATGTTGTCAGATTCCACACTTTATACATTGTGATATGAAGAAATTAAACTCCAGCATTCTACTAAGCAAAGTCAGGAAACAATCTTGAAGCGTTACCTTTGAGACACGAGCGCTGGAAGAGCTGGAAGAGCTGGAGGAGCTGGAGGAGCTGCTCACTGATCTACTGGAGCTAAGTCTGCTGCTTCTGCTGCTGCTACTACTGCTGCTACTGAGTCGAGATGAGGAACTGGAGGAGGCAGACGAGGACTTGGAGCGAAGGCTAGATTGGGAGCTGCTGGAACGAGAACTACTGGAGCTAGAAGAAACTCTGGTACTGTTCCTCAGACCAGGAGCCAGGATTTTCTTAAGCTTCATCAAAACTGGTTTTCCCTCAACCATTTCCTCTTCATCCAAGTTGATCTGTTTGAGGATCTTCTCTGCAGCCTTTGGTCCAGTCTGAATCTCAATTTCCAGTCTCTCAACGTTTTCACCTTCAGCTGAGAACATGCATTATAAAGTAATGTTATTAATGCTTGCTCTATGTACACTACTTATACATAGTGCTCAATTGTACAATTGTATTTTTAATACTTGCCTGCTTTCACAGAAACAGCAACAGAATGTTTTCCAACCAGTTTGTAGAAAGCAGTGTTCCTGATGTTGGCAGCATTCTCAGAGAAGATCTTGACACAACTCTTCAATCCAAAAGTGGTACCTTTAGCGCAATACTTCTTCTCAAAGGGAGATAGTTTTGTCTTTACCATTGGCTTGAGGTCAGATGCCACGTCGGAATAAATGATCTCAGAGGATTGTGACTAAAAAAGAAAAAAGGATTTATGTGGTGAATTATGTGGTGAATACAGAAGCTAATGTAACTTTCTTAAAAGACTATTTAAAACTCACCCAGCTACCAGAAGCAGAGGAGGCCATCGATGTGACCCTTTCCCTTGAGATGGGTTCCAAGATTTTGGCAGGCATAATGGCTGTGATCCTTTCTGCTGAAAGATCCTCAATATTTCTTGCCACAGCAAGAGTTTCAAACCTGTTGAAGGAATAAAGACTTTAAAATGCAGGTTTTACAAGTATACACATTTTGGAAGTAACAGGAGAATTTTTTAGAGAAAGTTTTGAAGCGTATACATGATAACCAAAAATGTTAGACTTACTGCACAGTGGCAAGGTGTTCAGGTGTATAAACTGGCAGTGCCTCAATCTTGAAATTGCCTTCATTGATGTCAAGTCTTACTGCTATTTTGGATGGCAGAATAGAGTTGACTTTACCTCTTGCCAAAACGGCAGCCTGGAGTAGAGCAGTGTTTACTCCCATCACAGCAAACGTATGCACAGCAACACTAGAAGAAGAAGAAATTAATATATTATATTTTTTGATATGTATCTATATTTTCTGCTAGTTGTTTTGCACAATTTTAGTGCCAGAAGTCATACATACCTTGGTTTGAGCTCAGTCTCAAGCCTCATGTCTGTTTTCAGTAGGTGAGCAACATGGAAAGGTTCTGGTAGAGCTGGCATGGTGGTGGCCTTGACTACCAAAACAAAAATAAAAGCATATCTCACTTCTTGGTACCTGACCAAAGAGCAATGTAAGTATTTTCACCTCTGTCAGGATTGCTAAAGGGATGTCTATCAAAATGTTTGCAGTCTAAACATGTAGATTTATACTGTGCCAGAGTTACAAGTGATCAACTACTTTCAAGTACTTAACCCATTCCATGGAAACCAGTAATAGTAACCAATGGATCACCCTGATTAAATAAAGTGAACTGAACTAAATAGGTAGCAAGCTAAATCATGGATGTTTACTTACCTTGAACAGCTGCAGCAGCCACAGCAGCAGTATAAAAACTGAGCTCCATAGGCACACCAGCAGCAGTGGGGAAGATACGCCGCACCTCAGCAGCCAACAAAGGCTTAGCATAAGTGAAAGACACACCAGACAGCAGACTCTTCAGAGCATGTTTTCCATATGCTTGGGCAGAAGGTCCAGTGGTAAACTGCAGGGAAAGGATATCATTTAGCACAGCTATCATGTATCACAAAACAGTCATGGGCAATTACTTTGTCATGTTGTAATTTGAGTCATACCGCAATGGCCTGGTCAATCAAAGCTTTGTCAATGTTGGCAAAGGCAATTTCTTGTCCAAAGAATTTTATATATACAGAGGCCAGAGGCTTGCTGGTAGGCAAAGATCTCCACTCAGACAGCTGTGGAAAGAGGAGATATAATAAAATCCATCAGTACTGAGTTTTCATCATGTGCTTCTGTTCTTCACTGCACTTGCATGAACTGCCTGTTGTAGTTTTACCTTGAAATAGATCTATTCTATCCCTCTACTTGTGAATTAGTCATGTCTCATTGCTTACAGCCTTAATGACACGCCTCATCTTGGTGATTCTGTCAACATTCTCAATAACAGCAGGGTTCTTCAATAGAGCCTCCTGGAGTCCCTCGGCTCTTACTCCAACCTAAGGAAAATGAAATATGTTAAAAGAACTGAACTGTTTTATTACTGATTTGGCAATGTCTTGGCCTTGGAGGGTAGATAGATGAATAGTTTTTACCTCAAGAACATCAGCAGCAGCCCCAGCAAGGTAGGCACTTGCTTTAGCCACAACAGATCTGGGCAAAATGGTGGCAGCATCATTGATGTAGAATATGCTGGAAGCAGCACCAAGCATCAAGGGATCTTACAAAGAGTTAAAAATATACAGTTAGTTGATGCTATAGAAAAATCAAATTTAAGCAAACTTAACTCTATACGTTACCCTTACTGTTATAGATATCTGCGTGGATGGCTTTGCTGAAACGAGAGCTCAGTCTATCCAGTTTGGGGCTCAGGATTTTGACAGCAATGTTGCAAGCTGCAGCACTGCAATGAAAACATAATTAGTTGAGTAAATAATCAGTTCATTGAGATACAGTTGATTACGTATGGGGTCAAAGAGTGTACTTACACTGAAGCATGGATAGCTGCAGTGCTTCTAGTCAGGGACTTCATGTGAGAATAAGTGAAGCTGGCTACCTGCAGATTCTTTTCTGTCTTCAGAATGTTAGCAAGAGTAGTCACCAGACCCACTGGAGGCCTTGTCTCAAACAGCACAATGCAAGCAAGCATACGGAGCTCTGGGTGAAGAGCCTTGTCCATGAACAGTTGAACAGCTGTTTCCTGGATCTAAAATTACAAGAGAAAATACAATCAATATGGAGTCCTCCATCAATGTTAGTAGAGATTACAATATCCTTTGGTATAGAAAATTCACAGACCATTTTGGGCTCCTTCTTTGCGATGTTCCTCATGGCCATGATGGCATCAGCATGGACTCTCATAGGCAAAGATGCAGCTGCAGTGCCATATATGGGGAGGACCTTTGTGATTGGCTTAAGACTAATAGGATGGCCAGCGTTACCCAGAACCTTCAGAAGCAGGATGATCTCCTCAATCTCACCCTTAGCAACAGCCTCCCCCATGAGCTCATGCATGGGCTGTAGAGGGGAAATTAGCCATTAATAAGCCCATCCAGAAATGTGCCAAAGAGTTTGATGCGATATGGAAAAAACAAGATAATTTCACCTTAATAAGTTCAGCAGGGCAGGTGACCTTTTCAGCACAGTGTTTAGCAACCATGGTACCATAGCCAAGGAAGACAATTTCATGCATAATGGGGTTCTCCATTATTTTGTTGTTGAGTGCCAGTTCCTAGAACAGTACAAAAAGCAAAATTATTTCATACCTCTAATCTTATAACAGGCAAGGAACATGTTAGATCTAAGATTTACCCACCTTAACAAGCTTGATAGCCTCCAGGTCAGCTGTCACCATGTGCATAGATGCCACCAATGCCTGAGCTGCTTCAGCAGTAGTGAGGTCATCAGCGAGGAACTTCTCCTTGATGAATCTCAGGGTAACTGGAGTTCCAATGGCAGGAATTGCATCCAAGATCCAGTGTCTGAGAAGTTAAAAGGGAGTCAAGTAAACTTGTACATGTTTGTATATTTATGTATATTATATTATGTATATTTTTCTTAAATGTTCCAACACGGAAAATCACCTGTAAGCAGGTCTTGTCTTGTATTGTTTCCAGATCATCTCAATATCTTCAAGGTGGGCCACACGAAGGAGCTGAATGAGTTCCATAAACTTCAGAGGGGCATCTTCATGGACCATCTCCACATTGGAGATAACTAGATGATTCAGAGTCTCCAAAATCTAAAAAAAGACAAAATTAAGTCCAAGTTGTTGAATATTGCAGTGATTCACATATTGTCATGCATTTCAAAGCAATTTAACATTACCTGAGCCTGTGCATTGTTGATCTTAATGAGCTGAATAGGTGTCTGAAGAAGCTCAGAGGCAAACTCATACTTAAGGTATCCACGGTGAAGATACTCTGCTTCAACAGGCATCACTGGAATCTTTTGAATCTCAAGGAAGGCCAAGGATTGTCTTAAAAATAATACAACAAACAATTAATCTGAAACTTCATAAAATACTACACATAAAACACTGCCATTGTTTCACATTTAGTATTCGGTATTGGCATACTGGGTCTCCATCTGAGCAGCACCGTTCATCTCATTGAATGGTGAGAACTGAATCAGTTCATTGACATTTGCCTCCAGGATTAGAACTCCAGCAGCAACTGGCTTCAAGACATAGTTGTATGCTGCAGCTCCCCTTAGGTTCTTTGTATCCTATGAAGATAAACCACATAGTTGCTTTATTGTATTACACATATTTTCATGTAGAATTGACACATCAGACACAAAATGATTTTGAGGTTACCTGCTGGCACTCAACACATTTATGAGTGTAAGCCAAACCAATATCCTTAATGAGCTTCTCTTGACAGTGGTTGAGATCCCTAGTCTTTGTCAAAAGGATGCGTTCAGCCTTTTCATCTTCAGTGATGGCATAAAGAGTCTTGCACATACCCTGAGTCCCAGCCTGGGAAACATAGGAGGAAGCTTACTGGGTAGTTCCAACTTTCTGTTATGGATTTGTAATCAGTTTTGAAGGATTTTGACTAACCTCCTGCAACTCATAGACATTCTGTGTCTTCTTGATATTGAGCTGGAGGACATTCAGGATACCTCTGTAGATATTCAGCACCATTGTTGACATTGCTTCAGGGGCATACAGCTTTCCCACAACACCATTAGCATACTCAAACTTGATGGGAGTTAGGAGCTGAGCAGTCAGTGCTGAAGTGAGCTTGGTGGCTGGGGTGAAAGGATCCTTAGGCCAAAGACCACTGTACTCAAAGAGCTCAGGTTCTGCAAGCTGTAGCGTAAAAATGAAAATGTTTAATGCAGGGGAAATTGCATTTAGAAATTTTGCATGTCGTTGGAACATGATTTGACCTTTACCTTCATCATGTAGGTATTGCTGGCAACAGCACTAATGAGAACTTTGCTTTTGATTTTTAGCCCAGCTCTTGCCAGACCCTGCTCAGGCAGACCGCCCAGGAGCACTGCCTCATATTTGTACACATAGGTCTTACTGAGAGCAAAATCAGGAGCTGTGAGAACAATTTAATTCAGTGAGAACTTATTGAAACACAACGAGAGTAATTTATTATAAGAATAATTTATTACAAAATATTGAGCACAAATTCTGAAATATATTGCATTTTACCAGGAAATGTGCTTTGATTTAGTTTCAAAAGTGGTCTGATTTGTAGACTACTGTCAGACCAAAGACCAATATTACTTGCAAATACAGCTATCCTTTAAAACTATACTACAGTATTGCACTTACCAAAGTTAAGATGTTGACCAGCTAAAAAAAAATGACAAAGAAATTAATTTTCCAGCATAGAAATGGTCAAACTTAAATTTAAATTTTTTATTTAAAATGGGGAATTAAATTAGTTATTACATTATAACATTACATTACATTATATTATATTTTAAGTTAATGAACACATAACAAAATAACAGCTAGCTACTACTTGACACAAATATATATATATATATCAATGAAAAAGAGAAAACGGTGTAAAACTAAAAAAATCTAAATACAACATAAAAACATGCAAAAGCATAAAAACACCTAACTCTTCAATTGCATGCAAAAACATCAACAACATCTTCATCAAAAAATATCATTCCCAATGTAGCATCAGAAGACAAGTGTCCAAATATGAAATCTAAAATAAATCTCAGTCTTGAATAATGATATGTATCTTTAAAGTGAAACCCCTTCACAAACAGGGAAAATCATACTCACCCACAAGGGCCAGAGTCAGGGCGAGCACAACAACTCTCATTGCTAATGGTGTTGTGATCTTCTCCAGTCACAGACAAGCTTTTAAGGGGAATTTTCTGCTGACAAGGACTTACGTGCACATCATGGAGGTATGATGTCACGTCAACCCTAACATATGCCATGGAAATCTGATTGGATAGATATCTATTTCACCTTTCACATTTGAACAAGCTTTGGTTGTTTTGGGCTGGAGAGGGTGTAAATCAATGCGTAGAAGGTTAGGGCCACCTGACTTTTTCTGCTCATGTCAAACATGCCAGTGGTCAGTGGTAAGCAGTTTGCAAGTGTTTGCTGTGTGCCTCATTTCATTTTATAATACAGTATATTATAAGAAAATCTTGTACCTATCCTACATCAATCCTAAAGTGAAAGATAATTAATTAATTTAAAAAATAAATTCTGGTATCTGATTTTCTGACTGGACTAATGAAAAACAACCTTTTTTCAAACCCACTACTGTCCATTTTTTACCTTTAAGAAAGAGCCTTGTATGACTTTCATACACCCAAGGGTCATAACAACTAAATCTTTTATTTCAAGTAAGAAAATATATAAAATGAATTGGACCAAAATTGGAGTTACAAAGTCTTCATGCAACAGCTCTTAATTTATCTTTAGTTCATATCCTTCATATTTCATATCCATGGGAAATTTACTGTATGTGTTTGCTTGGTTGTTTTTTTCCTTCTATATTTATTATAATAGCTGCCCCCCAATGGTTGGTTGTTGTTCTGTGTTTTGAAACCAGCAATCACATTAATTCAGTTTACAAATCACACCTGTAGTGTCTTCGGCCATAACTGTGTGCTCAGAAACAAACTCAGAAACAACAAAAGTTTGTTGTTTTTTACAGTGCGTTTGTCACAGCCTGTCACACTTGAGATATTAGCTTATAGAGAAAAACTTGAGAGTGCACTTTATGGCCTACAGAGTATCATCCTATTTGTTATGGAGGACCAGAAATGACTTAACTAGAAATAAATGAATGAATGTATAAATAAATAAATAATAAATGATAATAAATAATTCCGTATTTATAAATCTGTTTTTATTTATTTCCTTATAAATGCATTTCTGTATATATTCTTTTCTCTATTTATTTATTTCTGTATTTCCCTGTCCCTATGATAATGAGGAGGCGGTCCATCAGAGCTGGTCATGGTGTTCCCATAGAATTTTGTGCAAGCCATATTTAGAGCCCAATAAAGTATATGGCGTCTATCCATCGTATCATTCAAATTGAGTTTCAAAGTTCAAATAAGAGGTCACAATGACTATGACTGTTTGTTCACTTTATCTCTCTTTATTTATTTGGTCGAGATGACCATTGTTGACATGACATATCAGCATGTCCGTTCATGACAGTGTTTAAACCTTGAAATTGAAGTAACCGTTATGCACAGATAGAAAGGTTTCCAAGTTTTGTTAATTTTCTCTTGTCTTGTCTTGTTCTCTTTCTCGTCTTGAGTCTTATAGTGAATAATGCAAATAAAACAATGTGTGACTCACAATTTTGATACAATGAAATGTTCAAAAAGTCATTCAGCAGGAATGTAACAATTATTCAATGATAAGAGAACATGAAGTTAATCGATGTTCAAAATTGATAAACTGGTAGGGTTGACCATGTGGGGTCCGCAGCCTTCTTGCATTTCATGGTGTTCTGTCCTCGTTACAACCCTTTGTGCAATCTGACAGGCAGCTTAACTCCTTCCCTAAATCAGATACAAAAGATACAATGAGTATTTGTCATTGTTCTAAAACATACAGTAAATGCATAAAGTAGATCTACTGCATTCATTCATGGGATATAACAATCCATTAATCTATCATGAGTACAAACAACAACTGTCTACTGTACATAGAAAACATGTGAAATGCCTGGAATCCATTAGAAATGCTACAGTAAGCTAATCAGCAATGATATAGTAAGCTAGATAGACAGACACATGGGAAATATCTGCATCAAATAAGTATATAATAACTCCATTAAACTAGAAATATTCAATACATTGTGATAGCAGAACATTTTGTCAACTTAATACATACCGAAGATGCTCGTATAAAGCATGAAAGAAGCTGATGAACTTAGATGCAACTACAACTGAAAAGCATGTCCTTCTTACTATGTACATGGAAGCATTCTGATGACCTCATCAAAAGCTGACAATTATAGTTCACAAATCACAAGTGCAACACTACAGTTCCCCACATAACCACAGGGGGAGACAAACTCAAACAAAGTGTAAGGAACTAGCTATCCAGTAGGTAACTGCACACATGGAAGTATTGCTGTGGGCCCATGAACATTTCTCTAAAATATAGAGCCCTCGTAATTATTGTTGGAAAGAAAAATGACAACAGTTTTGTGGCAGACTGGGGGGAGGGTGTGGGTGAGGCATAGGCTGGCTCCAGGAGAGATTTGAGTCAGTGGACTGATTCTCCCTGGGTCCAGTTGAGGCTGATTGCAGCCGGGTCCTTTTAACCGGATGCAGCCAGGAGCAGCCTGGAGGTGCTGCCCAGTTGGGGTTGGAATGGGATGCTCCTGGAAGCCTGGCAGACTGGCAGTTTTGGTACTCTGCGGCTGACCTACCGGGATGGACGGGAGGTGCGCCTGCTGAAGGAGATGGCACTGAAAACCTGCCTCACCACCTCTGAACTGTCGGCATCTAGCAGCGGGTGGTCCATGTCGGATGCTAAACTGCTAGCTAGCAACCCATGCTAGCCTAGCAACCCATGCTAGCCTAGCCTAGATCTACACACTCTGAGACTGATCAACCAATGGGAGTAAGGGAAAACCATGACCAGCTCTGATGGACCGCCCCCTTATTATCATAGGGACAGGGAAATACAAAAATAAATAAATAGGGAAAAGAATATATACGGAAATGCATTTATAAGGAAATAAATAAAAAGAAAAATGTATAAATACGGAATTAAATTCTCAGGAAAATAAATACACAAACAAGTAAATAGGGAAGTAAATATAAACATAAATAAATTAATGAAACAATAAATAAATAGGACAAAAAATACATATACATTTATACCAGTCTCATCTATTTATTTATGTATTACTGTGTGCATTAATGCATTATTTTATTTATTTCTATATATATACACTGATTAGTTGGTTTTATTTATTTATTTGTACATTCATTAATTTATTTATGCTTAAGTCAGTTGGCTCGCCATAGTTTGTGGACTATCCACTACCCAAACAGTCTGAAACCGCTGACACTCAAACCGCCTGGCATTCACTGAGAAAATAAGCAGGGACGATGATTGGAGAACAATTTTACGCTCTAATCCAAGGGGCCGCGTCATCATCATCATCACGATGTAGTGTTGCCAACATGGTGACTTTGTCGCTACATTTAACGACTTCTTCAAAAAGTGACTAGCTTTTGAATTCATCCATTCATAGGAGGAGACAGAGGACAAGTTCTTCCTCTCTTTCATTCATCGTCTAACCGTAAATAGTTAGACATTCTCTGTAAATAATTGATGTAGATTTAAGATTTATTTTTAATTCTATGTGTATTTGTTATTATCAGTTTGTTATTGTTTGTTGTAGTGTTGCGCTGCCTTAGGAGCTTTGCAGGTGGTGGTTTTAGGTTAACGTTACTTGGCTAATGTTAGCTAGCAAGCACACTGAAGCACAACTGCTCTTTATAAGCAGCAGTCAGACAGTTGGTTCATTTCAACCTCTTTATTATAGATAGTATTCCCGGGTTAGGTAATGTTACTGTGTTTATTAAACTGAATAAATATAATTGATTCCATTGATTCCTAAACCAAAACCAAGTACTACCAATGCTGTTGCAGCTGCTGCTAGTTCGGATTCATAGGCTCCGGGACCGCTGGCTTCCTCGCATCAAGTCTCCAGTTAAAGCAGCACACCTTCCCCGCCCACCCCGCACCGGGCAGTCAGCGGTACTGCTGCTGAATCTGACCCTAGTGATTCAAATAATAACGCACCATCTCAAATAATTCTAACATCATTTCATAAACGCATGTTTATCTACAGAACTAGATGCATGTAGACTGCAGTACAACATACTGTGATATGAATAAAAAGTTTGATGCCCCCCCCCCAGTCAAAGCAGTCTAGAACCGGGCCTGCTGTACACAGCCGTTGTCTTCGTCTCTATATTGAAATTTTCTGCCATGTCTCTCATTTACTCATTGTTAAATTCCCCACCATTGCCACTAAACAGTTTCTGACACTTATCCATGTATGAATGAGCACTTCTCCCCGAAATACCTCAAAATAAAAGCCCACAAATAACCAAACATGCTTCAAACAAAATAAGAGACAAATGCCCAGCACATTGTGTACGCAATTTCGAATAGACTGAATAAATTGCAGTGAAGTCTTATTATATGACATGTTATGTGTTCTCTTGTGATGATTGTATGCAAACATTGCTAATTTTCTGACGGATTACTAAATGAATCAACCAGTGGGCACATTTAAATCCTGGAAAAAGAAATGCATGACTAGTCACCAGCAGTAGCAGCAATACGTTTAGTTTTATATTATGTCATACAAGATTAATTGAAATATATTTCTGTATAGTGTTTTTATTATTATGAATTATTTATTATCCATACTATTTCATTAATAGTGTGTTATTAGTGTTAAACAACTAGGATATTTATTCTTGCCATATCCCACTTTTTAACAGCAATATGACCGTGAACATAGTTTGATGTATTGCAGATGAAGAATCTTGCTTATTTATTTCTTGCACCAAATGGGAAAGTAACTGGTATTACTGTGGAGCGGAAGTGACCGCAAGGATGTAACTTGCTACTACTGAGCGGCGGGCGCAATATTTGACCTATCATAGGTCAAATATTGCTTAATTTGGCTGACTTTAAAAAGCTAGAAGTGCTACTGAATCAAGAGCTGTTTGGGAGCCAAAAGAGCTCAACTCAACTCAACTGCTCTCAACTGCAACTACTCTTTCTGCCGTTGGGTGCCCCCCACAGTATTTCCCATGAAGGCAGGAGTATATAGGGCAATAAATAACTGCACATAACAGAATGACACTTCCCAAATGGTGCAATACTCATTGCTGCAACTCCCAAACCATTCATCAACCAACCATCTTTCAATTTGACCCATGTTCATGCATTGCATCATCATGGTGTAATATAGAAGAAGTACATTTCAAGTCAACATATTTTGGAATGCCTCTTTATTTAAACTTACAATTCAAAAAACATAATTAGTAATATTGGTAAAACAGAAAATATCCACAGAAGGATGAGATTAAGCACACTGAGTGGTGCAGCGACAGGCCAGGTGGGCATCAGTTGTTTCCCTCAGGTCTATACTCTTCTCATAGATGTTGGTCAGACGGCTCATGTTAGAATCTGCAGTTGTGAAGAGAGGAAAGCAATTAGGGAGTGCAGAATTGTTTCTACATAGATATGATATATGTCTGTTTGGTGAACCAGTTGTGGTTGGGTGTAGACTTACCAACAGGCAGGCAGTGGAAGCCAACAGTGACAGCAGCAGTCCTTAGAGGAAGACAGCCAGGCAGGCAGCGCAGCACAGGCTCAACAGAGTAGCATTTGGACTCCTGGCCATAGACGCTCATCTGCTTCTCCAGTTTCACAGATTCAAGCTTCATGTAACATTCTGGAAAAGGAAGGTATCTGTTTGCAGTAGCACTACATCAAAAACCAAGCATTAACATTGACTGAAAACTTGTGTGGAAGGTTTTGTTTTTTCTGTTTTTAAATGTTCAGCTGTTCAATGTTTAAGGAGTAATCAGTCCCATCCTAAATTATCTGGATTGAGTATATTATTATATATTATAGTAAATTGGTATTTCAGGCCTCATAAGCTTAATTAAAATGGAAATACTTGTTTGGTTTAGATTTATTATCATTTAAGTTTATCGTTTAATGCACTTTGTTGCCATGCTTGTCGTGAACAATTTCTCAAAGGCAAGCTGAAACAGTTAAGTTTTACCAGAGGAGTCGCGGCAACTCTGAGAGGGGAGCACCCAGGAATGAGCGTAGCTGACGGCGTTCTTGGTCAGGCGTCCGTTGGGGGTGCGGTACTCCTGTCTGACTTCACCATCAGCCTTTCCACAGAGTCCACAGGTCTGTCCCTTCATCCAGTCCACAATTTTAACCTGAAGGGAAAAAAAGTGTTTATGGAACGAATGTTTTAATCTTGTCATTACCAGTACTTACTTAGTAATTACTTACAATACTTTTTTCACCTAGATTAATACAAGTTTCAATCTGTTTTGAACAATCTAAGAAAATGCCATAAAATAACAATTAATAATTAAAAAACTCTTTTTTTATCACCTTCCATGTGTTCATATCAAAGTAGACCTCCTGAAGACCATGGCTTGGAGCATGGAGACTGATGCCCTGGCCTCTCTGTCTAATCTGAATTTTGCCTATAATCAGGGGAAGTACATAACATGTGAAATAGGATGCTCAACTACCAACAAATTTAATAATTTTGACAAGTTACATTTAAATTAATAAAATAAAAGACCTGTAGGATGCTGATACGGCAGGCTCCTCATGGGAATTTCCATTCCATTAACCTTCACCATAATGTCATTGTCCTTCGGGTACATATCGACATCACTGTTGAAACAAACAGGGGTGGCAGTGTGTGGGTGGGGGTGGGGGGTCAAGAGTAAAAGAGTCTGAAATATTTTGTATTAAGATTATAATTGCTTTTTTGAATTTACAGGCTTATAATATTGCATTTTTGACAATTCCAAATTTCAAAATTAGGCAATTTCAATATTTGTTGTACTTACATGTCTGCGATTTTCACATTGATTTGGTTCTGTTCATGTGTTTGATCCCTCTTCAGCAGAACCATAAATTTCATTTCTGGGGTGCAATCCTGAGCCAAAACCTGGTAGCAAGAGTGGGGCATCTCGTTCTTGTATTTCCTGTTGTTGAATGTGGTCAACCGGTCTTTGACCATGGTACACTCAGCTAGAGTCAAAAGAAAAGATGAATCAGTAAGTCAAATATTGAGTCATCAGTCTAACTATTCGGCTGTCAAATTCAAAACCTCTATTTCCTTTTATAGTTTCACCTGCATAAGACTTGGTAAGCACATGGGATATCTTTTCGACCAGATTGTCCTGATAGGCTTCCAGCTCAGCAGCAGTATCTCCAATGGGCAGATAAACAGGGAGACCCACACCCAATTTGTACATGGTCCTCTGTAATATTAATGTTGAAAGAGTTATGAATCAGAAAAATATATATTTACACGCTAAACAACAAAATGGAATACAGCAATGTTCTTTGTAGGTCTCTATGAAAAGACTGAGCAATAAAACCATACCTTTGGTGTCTTCAGCACAACATTCAGGGTTCTTTCAGAGACAACAGCCACCGTCAGTATGATTTGATTGCGGGCATTCTTGTCTTTTACCAGGCTTAGTCCAGCTGCCTGAGCAGCACTTGGAATATACTCAGAGAGCCTAGAAAACCATACATAATTAGATTCAGCTTTGAATAGAGTTTTATAAATGATATAAATGTTTGAAAATTATATTATTTAGCAACTTTACTCCTTTGCATAGCGCTTCATGCTGTTTGGAAGCTTGTCCCAGGTCAGTTTCAGGCGGAATGCAGGATCTTGAGCCACAAGACCAGTTTCAGCTATGATCTCAGTCTCGTATTGTTTGCACTCAATTCCCCAGGCAATCTTGGCCTAAGGGTTTTTTTCATAACATCAAGCAAAACATTGCAATATGATCAACTATTACTAAAACTCAATTGATAATGAAGACAAAGTTACATGTTTTACCATGAGCTTGTGGTTGCTTAACTTCACACCATCAGCACAGATTCTCCAGTGGTCACTCTCGGCAAGGTTGGCAAAGATGATCTGCATTCTGGAAGTAGTTTTGTCGTAGTAAGCTGCAATCTGGTATCCCTGAACCTTGTGGTCAGCTCTCACAGCACGGATGAGGATTGCCACAGCAGGAGTGACAGCATTAGCAAGGTACTTGGCCTGAAGATGCAAACCAAGGGTTGATGTTAATGACAATTTCTAGAGATTATTTTCTGGCTATTTTTGTCTTTATTGTACAGGTCAAAATGGAAAGAGACCAAAAAGATTGAGAGGTCCTGGGCTGGATTAAAATCCAGGATATTGTCATTATATGATATGACACGCCTTAGCAAACTGAGCTACCAGAATAATGCCCTAATAACAAATCTTTATTTTCCGTTTGAATGCACAAGACTGTTCTTTGCTTGGTCTGATGTCTCACCTTTTTGTAGATGACCTCAAAGCTGGAGGCGCTGCTCCTGCTAGTAGCTCTGGCTGTGGAGACTGCATGCTGAAAACAAAAAGATGCATCATCAAAAACATCATCAAGATGCTTGATCAAAAGGAGTACATGATATGGCTATCTTGTCTTCTTTTAACAGCAATCACATAGTCACCTGGTGCATGTGGTTCTTGGTAAACTTCATGTCATAGATCTCTTGCTGCAATAGAAAAAATAAATAGAGAAATCAGGATAACTAACTCAATTCCTGAACCAATGTCACATGATTCTACTCTTTTTCCATATGTGAAGACATGACTTTGAAGGTGTGCCTCACTCTTGAGATGCGGGAGCTGGAGCTGGAGGAGCTGGAGGAGCTAGATTTGGAACGGACACTTGAACGGCTGCTTGAAGAACTGCTGGAGGAACTGCTAGAACGAGTGCTAGAGGCGCTGCTGGAGCTGCTAGAACTAGAACTGCTGGAGCTGGAGGAAGATCTTGTGCTGTTCTTCAAACCAGGAACCAGGATTTTCTTGAGCTTCAGCAGCACAGTCTTTTCCTCAGGAGTTTCTTCCTCCTCACTCACATTGATCACTTTCATGATCTTTTCTGCTGCCTTAGCTCCAATCTGAATCTCAATCTCAATTTTCTCAATGACTGGTCCAGCAGCTACACCGAAAAATAACAACACATTAATTTTTTGTTACTCACAACTTACTTACAAAAATACTTCTGTTATGTCAATAGTTTGATCTATCTATTTTACTTACCTGGAGCAACCTCAACAAAGACTGCATGTTTTCCAATAATGGCATAGAGTGGACAGTCTCTGATGAAGGCAGCATTGCGAGATTCAATTTCAGTGCATGCCTTGAGTCCAAAGGTTTCAGATTCTGCACATATTTTCTTCTCAAAGAAGGCTTTGAGGGGTTTCATCTTGTAGGTAAATTTGTTGGGTAGATCAACAGGAATGATTTCAGATGACATTGACTAGAACAGAAGAGAAGTCAGTACATTTTGGGAACATTAAACAGTTTTTGTGTTGGAAAGGGTTAAGAATCAAACTCACCATGCCACTAGCCAGAGAAGATGTAGAAGTGAAAGTCTCCCTTGATATCTGTGTCGCAGCTTCAGCTGGAATCATTGGTGTTATTTTTGCGGCTGCAAGATCTTCCACATTTCTTGCAACAGCGAGAGTCTCAACACTGTTTAAGTAAGAAAAATGTTAGTTTTAAGAAAAAATAAATAAATAAAACTTCATAAAAGTTGCTTAATGAAAAGAAAAGATACATACAGTGCAGATGCAATCTTATCGACACCCTGAACTGGCAAAACCTCAAACTTGAAGTTGTTCTTAATCATGTCAATTCTTGCTTCCATTTTTGCAGGTGCAATTGTGTGGACTCTTGCTCTTGAGAACAGAGCAGCCTGGATCAAAGCTGTATTCACTCCCATAACTGCATAGGTATGCATGGAAACGCTGAAAGGAAAAATTAAATCAACCTTCAATGAATGACACCAATCTTTCCAATCAACTGAAAGTGTTTGATACCAGTTAAATTGAAGATGAGAAGTTCCATCAGTTTCCATTTTGTTAAAGTAAGCTAGAATTTGTTTACCTTGGAGTAAATGCAGCCTTCATTGCAATATCAGATTTAAGTAGTTGGGCAGCATGGTAGTTCTCAGGTAGAGGTGGTGTCACAGTGACTTGGACTATGAAATACAGAAAATATTTTCAGTAAGAATAAGAAGAAGTACTTAAAATCAAGCATCTGTCGCCTCCATTAATTGAGTTGAGCTGATGGAACTTACATTCAACAGATGCAGCTGCCACAGCAGCAGTATAGAAACTGAGCTCCATAGGCAGACCAACAGCAGTGGGGAAGATGCGACGAACCTCAGCAGCCAGCATAGGTTGAGCATGATGGAATGAGAAACCAGACAGCAGAGTGTCCAAAGCCTTCCTTCCATAAGTATGAACTCCAGGTCCAGTGGCAAGCTGTAGGAAAATAAACATTGCTTATAGGACATCAGGTTTTTCAGTTCACAGTACAATTATTATTTAATTTAAATACCACATTTGTGTAACTGTTCAAGGTACAGTACCTCAATAACCTGATCAACAAGGGCTTTGTCAATGTTGGCAAATGCAATTTCCTGTCCAAAGAACTTCATGTTAAAAGAAGCCAATGGCTGGCTTGAGGGGTGAGCCCTCCATTCAGAAAGCTGTGGAAGGAAGGGAAATGTAAAGAAAATGTTTCATAGTTATTAGTAAGTTAGTATTTATTTAAAGGAATAATTTTCATACTGGAAGATCCCTTAAACTTACAGCCTTAATAACTTGCTTCATCTTGGTGATCCTGTCAGCATGCTCCGGGGCCTTAGGCATTTTCAGAAGAGCCTCCTGGAGTCCCTCAGCTCTTACTCCAAACTAAAAAATAGAAATGACAATTTCTGTAAGGGCAGTTCTTCAACCATTTAAAATTTCACCATAATGCACAAGGTCCATGTCAGTGTCCAGAAAGTAGCCTGGTGGCAGTTAAACCTCAAAAACATCGGCATAAGCTCCAGCTAGGTAGGTGCGAGCTTTGCCCGCAACAGCTCTTGGGAAAACAGTTGCAGCATCATTAATGTAGAAAGCAGTGGCAGCAGCACCCATCATCCAGGGGTCTGGAGAAAGAATATATAAAGAATATATAAGAATAAGAATAAGAGAACCATGAAAGCCCAGGTTGACATCTATGGTGGCAAATGATTAAATTGTTATTCTCTTACTGTGGTAGACATTGAGATAGAAAGCCTTGCTATAGTGGTATGTCAGTCTGTCAAATTTGGGGCTGAGGAGCTTCACAGCAACATTAGAGGCAGCAGCACTGAAAGTAGAATATTACAATTTTTGAGATAACAGATTTAAAAAACAAACAAACATCCAAAAGGGATTATAATTCAGACTCTTACAATGCAGCATAGTCAGGGGCGGTGTTCTTGGTCATGGCCTTCAGGAAAGAGTAGACCAAGCTAGCAACCTGCAGATTTTCTTCATTCATAACTGCATCGGCAAGTGTAGTCACCAGACCCATGGGGAGCTTAGTCTCAAACAACACCATAGCAGCAAACATGCGGAGCTCTGGGTGAAGAGCCTTGTCCATGAACAGCTGAATAGCCAAGTCCTGGATCTAATTCATAATGATAGGTGTTACAAACAAATCTGCACATAACTGAAATAAGTCATCAGTATATAAACTTATATTATAGACAATATAGTCTTACCATCCTGGGCTCCTTCTTTGCAATGCCCCTCAGGGACAGAATGGCTTCAAGCTGAACTCTCATTGGCAGAGAGGCAGCAGCAGTGCCAAATCCAGGCAGAAGCTTCATGATTGGCTTCAAACTAGCAGGATGACCGGCATTACCAAGAACTTTGAGAACAACAATGAGGTCCTCAAATTCACCCTTTGCAAAAGCCTGAACAGCAAGTTCATGCATGGGCTGTGGGAGGTATAGGAAAAAAGGTTACCATTTTCATTTTTCGTTTCTGTTGCTAATATTTTAGCTGAATTTTAGTTATGGAAAAGACACATCAAATTTTACCCTCAATAAGTCAGCTGGGCAACTTGGGTTCTCAGCACAATATTTAGCAACCATGGTACCATAACCCAGCATGGCAATCTCACGCAGAACTGGATTTGCCTGAATCTTGTGGTTGAAAGCCAGATCCTGTGGGACGGTGAAAAAAAGAGACTGTTTCCTGTGTCCTAATTCTTAAATCAGTGTAAATACACAAGACCACTTAAAGGGTTGACCTGCCTCAACAAGCTTGATGGCCTCCAGGTCAGCTGTCACCATGTGCACAGATGCAATCAGAGCTTGAGCAGCTTCAGCAATAGTGAGGTCACCAGCAATAAACTTCTCCTTGACAAACCTCAAAGCAATATGACTTCCAATGGCCGGGGCAGCATTCAGGAGCCAGTGTCTGAAAAATAGAAATGTTATCCCAAGTAATTTTTCATGCCTTGTTTTACTTCACTGTCTTTTGGATGAAAGCTGCCATTACCTGTAAGCAGGTTTAGCTTTGAACTGAGCCCAGAGGGCCTCAATGCTCTCAAATTTGGCCACACGAAGTAACTGGATGAGTTCAATAAACTTCAGAGGTGCATCTTCGTGGACCTTGGCCACATTGAAGGTCACCAGGTGGTTCAGAGTCTCAACAATCTGTCAAGAAAAACAATGTTTCCAATGTTACAGTGTGTTGCCAGAGGATGAATTCAACAAGAGTTTGAAGAAGGAAATCATTTTTGTCTTCCACAGTACCTGAGCCTCTGCATTGCTGATCCTCAGAAGCTGGATGGGTGTCTGGAGAAGTTCAGTGGCAAACTCATACTGCAGAGATCCACGGTGAAGATATTCAGCCCTGATGGGCTCCACTAGGGTCTTCTCTATCTCAAAGAGGGTCAGCATTTGCCTGAGAATATGTGTAAGAACTTACTTACTACTTAAATCTGCACTGAGACATTTTGTGTTGTGAACATCATCTGTATAACTTTCACATTGCATTCATTTTGTTAATTTAACTACATACTTAGCCTCCATCTGGGCAGCACCGGTCATTATGTTGAAAGGTGAGAACTGAATGAGTTCTGTGGCCTTTGCCTCCAAGATCAGAGAACCTGTGGCTGCTGGTCTCATGATGTAGTTATAGGCAGCAGCTCCCTTCATGGCCTTTCCTTTCTGCTTTGATAAGACACACAATATTATCACACCGGCAGTATTGAGTATACTGTATATCAGAGTGTAGGTTTCAAAGGAGTTTCAAAGAAGTTACACTCACAGCCTCGCACTCAACACATCTCTCTGTGTAAGCCAAACCGATGTCCTTCATGATTTTATCCTGGCACTCGTTCAGGTCCTTGGTCTTGGTCAGAAGGATGCGTTCAGCCTTTGTGTCCTCACTGATGGTGTAGTGGGTCTTGCACACACCCTGAACTCCAGGCTAGGTAACACAAATAAACATGGAATTGGACAGCTCAAATACTGTGGTGATTTGTGGGTGGAAATATATAAAAAATATAATTCAAACCTCTTGCAACTCATAGACATTCTGCGTCTTCTTGATGTTAAGCTGGAAGATGTTCAGGATTCCTCTGTAGACATTCAGCACAGTTGCAGAGACGCCCTCTGGTGCAAACACCTTACCGACAACACCGTTAGCATACTCAAACTTGATGGGTGTCAAGAGTTGAGCAGCCAGGGCTGAAGTGAGCTTGCTGGCTGGGACGAAAGGGTCTTTGGGCCAGATGCCACTGTACTCAAAGATCTCAGGGCCAACAAGCTACAAGATAAAATTACACAATATTAATTAAAAATGATTACTGAACATCACTTGATTGTAGACAGAGTGGTTCTGTATGTTTCTTATCCATAAGGTAATATTTTGGTTCATACATGTTATTAATCAATACTGAGTTGTATTAAAACTTATTTAGGGTCTTTACCTTCAGCATGAAGGTATCTGCAGCCACTGCACTGATCAGAACTTTGCTGGTGATTTTAAGTCCAGCCCTTGCCAGTCCCTCCTCAGGTAGACCACCCAAGAGAAGTGCTTCATATTTGTACACGTAGGTCTTACCGGCAGCAAACTCAGGGGCTGTAATTTCATCAGATTATAATGATAATTATAATTGAAAGGCACAGAGTTAGAATCTTTTAACATTTGTTTTTATGTTTTCAAAAACCCCAAACAGCCATGAAAATAATATATTTCATGAATGTTTTTTCACTCCCATAAAAATTCAAAAGATAATTTCCAAACTGGGATATACAAATGCAGATACTGAAAATCTGATGACAAGAAACATTCAACATTTACACACCAGTCTTTTTCACAGGTGTATTGTAAAATTGTTTTTGAACTGTGTTGAATGTTTACACATTTTAAATAATGTTAAAAAAAACTTACCAAAGTTAACATGGTAGCCCGCTGCAAAATAGGAATAGGATGTTAGTTTGACATTCAGGCAAAACAATATATGTCTAAATATTATTTCAAGAGAGTTGTAAAGGAAAAGGAAACTCAACAATAGTAAATATTGTTTCCAAAATTGTGAAGAAAAGAAAAAGAAAATTTGCATAATTGAAGAAATCTATTTTCTGTGCTAATTATACATGTACAGTTATGTACATGGCAAGTGCAACAATAGTAAAAACGAAATCTTGATTTATTTGATCTTGAATATTGAGTTTTGAATTGATAAAATCCAGCCTCTGTCGAGAATTGCTACACTGTACTCATGTACACAATAGTAATATCTGCTAACTCAACCAACACCAAATTGGTCAGAATCATAACTAGAATTGCTTTCAGATAGATTTAGCTAAAATTTCTCAAAGATATATTTACCAGCAAACGCTACAGTCAAGGCAAGTACAAGCACCCTCATGGCTGGTGGGATGTGAGGAATTGCATCCAGAGGCTTCCTTTTAAAGCCAAATTTTGCTGACTGTGCATCTATCAAAATATATCATTAACTAAATGTTAGATTTCCAGTGTCATTGATGTTACCTTGCCCTAGCAACATAGATTAGACAGAGTAAAACTAATGAGAGAGTTCAATGTCATGGGGGCAAAAACATGTTTTTTCTCCTATAACACATTTCAATTTAGGATCAATTGGGGTAAAAATTGTAATTACCAATTTAAGTTGGGTTTTTTTTAATAAAAAATTCAGACTACTAAATATTTATATCAAACAGTTACAATATTTATTTCTAAATATAGGAATGTCACAATAATGACACAGCAATATCTAAAATTTAGAAAAGAAGAAAGATAGATAGATAGAAAGATAGATGATAGACAGACAGACAGATAGATAGATAGATAGATAGATAGATAGATAGAAAGAAAGAAAGATAGATAGATAGATAGATAGATAGATAGATAGATAGATAGATAGATAGATAGATAGATAGATAGATAGATAGATAGATAGATAGATAGATAGATAGATAGATAGATAGATAGATAGATAGATAGATAGATAGAAAGAAAGAAAGATAGAAAGATAGATAGATAGATAGATCGATCGATAGATCGATAGATCGATAGATCGATAGATAGACAGACAGATAGATAGATAGATAGATAGATAGACGAGATAGACAGATAGATAGATAGATAGATAGATAGATAGATAGATAGATAGATAGATAGATAGATAGATAGATAGATAGATAGATAGATAGATCGAAAGATAGATAGATAGATAGATAGATAGATAGATAGATAGATAGATAGATAGATAGATAGATAGATAGATAGATAGATAGATAGATAGATAGA
>CABFOQ010001438.1:2966-12966 GCA_900660455.1 Gephyroberyx darwinii | reverse complement strand
CTCTGGCTGCAGTTCATGTTCCTGGGCTTCAAGTAAGACCCTCCCACCTGCAGGGGTAGGGAGTAATGAGTGACAATAGAGACGTAAGCTTTTTCAACATGTTTGAAGAGGAAAAGGCCGTCTATTGTGAGATTAACTGATTAGCTGATCTAGCTCATAAATCTTCAATCTTCAACCTTGACCCAGTGACCAATCCTCAGGCTCTCTCTCTCTTTCCCCATCTTTGTTCTTTGTACTCTTCAGCCTAAAGAAGTCATTCGGCTGCTGCATAAATAACGACAGAGATAAGGAGGCATACGAAGTGATGAAGGAGGAATACAGGAAGTTGGGGCCCATGACGTTTGCGGAGGGGGCGGTCCTGATCAACTTCACTCTGCTGGTGGTCTTGTGGTTCACCAGGGAGCCAGGATTCATGGACGGCTGGGCATCGGTGCTGTTCAATAAGGAGGCACAGTGAGTCTTTCTCTTGGACCTTAAACTCTAAGAGGCGTCAAGTCTACAGACCTCCTCTTTCCCTTTCTCTTCACCCGTTCACTTTCTCTCTCTTCCTCTCCCTCTGGGTGTGAACACATAATAATAATCTCATACTCCATTGATATCAATAGGGAAATGTGCTATTTGTGAGATTCCTCCTCACTATGCCACCCTGCTGCATCAGACACAAGCATTCAACACTCAAGAAACAAACATTTGACATAGATGATATACACTGATATACATCAATACATCCCTATTTGTTCATACACATTCCCTCCTGCACCATGACTACACAGTGAAACAGGGCGGCAGACTCTTCAGGTACAAACGTGTCTAATACTGTCTGCTTGTTTCCCTCAGGTTTGTGACAGATGGAACCGTAGCTATCTTCATGTCTATGCTCTTCTTCGTCATCCCCTCCCGGATCCCCCGGTTTGGAGGTTATGGTTACGATGAACAGGGTGAGGCGAGAAGAAATGCCTGAAATCATATCAACATTTTTTTGAAACACCACCAATCACTTTCAGGGACAATTCCAGTGCGGTCGTGATCTTCAAGCAACCTAAATTTGGTTTTCAGCTCATCAGACCACCGGGTGATGATTACCCAGCAGACACGGCACTGCTCCTTCAAACTAATTACTGCTTCATATTTAAACTTCATTTCCTTTTCACAGGTAAGAAGGTAAAGGCTCCCCCTGCTCTGCTGAACTGGCAGATAGTCCACGAGCGGATGCCCTGGAACATCATTCTGCTGCTGGGAGGAGGCTTTGCTCTGGCTGCTGGCAGTGAGGTAAACATGAAACAGTCATGTCTTTTTGTGTCATAAGCAGATTAAATGTAATGGAAATGCAGTAGTTAAATGCGTGATGGGTGACTGTAGTATGGCATCCCCCTGATGTCTGAATTTTTATACAAGTACTGATGCAACAACTAAACAGTTTTATGTCTTTTGAGTCTCTAAAAGCTTGTTTTTACATTTGGGAGGGAAACAAGACCTGCATTTTGAGTTGTGATGGGTTTAGAAAGCTCTTAAAAGTGTATTTTCCATCAACAAGTCAGTATTAGGTAGTATTAGGAAGTAGATTGAGGCATGATGTGAGATTTAAACTTCCCTTGAGACGTTTATTAACACTCCCCTCATTTGTGTTTAAAGGAGAATGGAAAGTATAGACAACTTGACTTCCGTGTGTTTGAAATATTTTGCTGTATCTGTTCAGAAATCGCAACTATCCAAGTGGCTGGGGGAGAGCTTGGCCCCTCTGAAGAGCATCCCGGCCTTTGCCATCTCCTTGCTGCTCAGCCTGCTGATAGCAACATTCACTGAGTGCTCTAGCAACACAGCCACCACCACCCTGTTTCTGCCTATATTGGCTTCAATGGTATGGATGAATGCACACACAGACACTACACTACACTACACTCCTACCTATTTCTATGTGTCTAACTGTGTGTGTGTGTGTGTGTGTGTGTGTGCGTGTGTGTGTGTGCTCCTCAGGCCACAGCCATTGAGCTACACCCCCTGTATGTGATGCTGCCCTGCACCATCGCTGCCTCTCTGGCCTTCATGCTGCCTGTGGCTACACCACCCAACGCTATTGCCTTCGCTTTTGGAAAGCTGAAAGTCCTAGACATGGTGAGACTCACACATATACGTAATACATACACATAATGAATGTAACATTCATGCTAGCAAGGACTGTAGCTTGCTGTTGGGGTGAGGCCTCATAGTCTTGAACCCACCATTCCCCGGTGTGACATTATTATAGACAACCAGACTAGTGATCAAGCTAATTCAAAGCACACTGCCTAGTGAGACAAAGAGTTGAAGGGATGCAGCATGGTGACATAGTGAGGAAGGAGACCGTCCTTGAACTGAATGACAAGGGTTCAAGCCCCCGTGCCTGCAAGTGTCTGCCCTTGAGCAAGCACACTGAGTTCCTGCCGGCTCCAGGGGCGCTGTGTGGTTGAACCTGTGCTCTGACCTTTGGGGACCATTCAGATATTAACATTAGAGGAATGGGTTTAAGCAATTCTCAAATGATTCAAAACATACACATAATCCTTACCAACCTAAAACCAGTTCAGACAACAGCGGCCCCAACTGGAGAGCTTGTTACTCATAGTGTGTGATTCATGCACTCAAGGATTGTGGATCCATTTGAGGTGAATCTTTTCCCATCTTAAACCAGGTGTACTGTAAACTGCCAGCTATTTTCAGAAGCATGCTGGCGAATTGGAGAAAGGATATTTCTACAAGCAGAATGGGTTTAACACACTTATCGTGCTTCAATACACATCAGTACACACACACACACACTTCTGTATACCATGTGATTTTTAGAGCACAAAAATATCAAACCAACAACTTGTCTCATATCAAACCATACCTTAAGCTGATCTAAAGGTCACTTTGTGATCGTCTGTATGTGACTATCTGTCCCTCCAGGTGAAGGCTGGCTTCATACTGAACATCATTGGGATTCTGAGCATTAATCTGGGGATCAATACCTGGGGATATGCCATGTTCGAGATGCATACCTTCCCTCAATGGGCCAACATTACACACACCCAACCTTGAACAAAGAGAGACAGAGAGAAAGAGAGAAGGTACATGTTGCAAGAATATGTATGTATTTGATGGAAAGATGTGTAGTAGAGGCTTTGATGTATGTAAAAGAAACAGAAGTGAGAGGAAATGTGAAAATATGTGAAGACAGACTTGCTGTGAAAAGTGAGAAAGCACCAACAAATGCACCGTTTAAACCCAGAGTCCTCTGTATGTCATTCAGCGGCATTCAGACACATCTAGAAACTGCTAGAGAGAACCGTGTACTTTACCCAAGTCTTCCTCTACAACACGGAGGAGCGTAGTCCTGATGTTCTGAGTTAATGTTTTTATTGCTGTGGAACCAAAACTAAGATTTCCCCCAAACACCTCTGCTAATGCCTTTTAACAGTGTTCAGTATCTCCACATGTAATTTCATTGACGCAAAAAAAAGGAACGCTTTGATTTTATACAGAGCTCACTTTCTATTTATCATTAAAGAAAAATACAAGGAAACAGTATACTATGAATGTGTGTCCTAAGTGTTATACCAATAATTGGGCAGATTGATTCTTCTGAGTGATGTTGTGTTTACAGACACCATATAGATGAGTTAAATTGAGTTAATTGAATCAATTAGTTTATTATTATTATTACTGTGGTCCTTTTTGTTGGATCAAAGGAAAGTCTTTGTTGTTTGTTTAGTTGTCAGTATTGTTGTCACACTGTTAAGCACACATTAGGTGATCATGTGATTTGTATACCTATATTAGGAATACTTGATGTTAAAATGAAAATAGGCTCCCTGGGTGAATTCACATGAAAGTTATGATCATTTATTTATTGCTCTGAATTAAATCCACTTCAATCATGAGAGGAGAATGGGTAAAGAATGCATTTTAAGCATTGAGACAGTTGAATCATTGATGGTGCAAATCAATATTAGGGAGGCATTACTAATATTGTGTATAGTCAGTGTAGATTAAAAGGCTGGTTGAAAGATACTTTCCAGATATGAAGCTGCCAGCAGGATATGACAGGAGTAGAGGATGTGAATGGTGACTATTATGTTTGGGTAAATGCAATAGTAGACAATAAAACAAGACAGGAAATGGAGAGGATAGATGGATGTGTCAGCAGATCAGTTCCCAGCACAGTGCATTAGACCACTGACTTCTGCAGGCGCCACTACTACCATGTTTGTTTAGCAATAGATTTTTATATGCCATATCTGTTTGTATTCTGAAAATAAAGCATCAACATGTGAATAAAATGTTCTGTCTCTTGGATCCCACAACGTACGACATGCTAACAGGCAATCAAGACACTCTGATATTTCAAAAATTCCCATAAACCTTTATTTTTTCTGTTTTTTGTTCAGTCACACCAACATTTGATTTGTCAAAAACTTTACATCAGTTCATTTCAAAATAATTTTTACATGAGTTATAACCAGTCATAAATAAATCTGTTCTACGTGTTTGACTAACATTCAAGTGAATCCATTTCCGATTAACAAACTGAGTCCAGTCTGACTGGGCTTCGGCAGCCCCCTACCTTCATTTCACTACTTCTGCTATCTGCTATCTGCTATCGTATCTCTCACCTCTAATCCCCTTACCAACAATCAGAGACTTGTGCAAGCCCATTAAACCAGTTAAATCCTTTGGTAAAACCAAGGTCATCAAGATTTTTAATCATTCACTGACAGCCGACAAGGACAACGTCAAGCAGACACTGAAGCTCTCAGTGACATCATCCTCCTTTTTTGCTGATCTGAACACACAAATGCATCCATATAAGGTGGTAGTTTCCCACCAACTGCTTGCAGTTCGTCGGTATCACTCAGACCTGGCTCAACTAGTGTTTGCAAATGATTCTTTGTTTTAACCCGGGTGGGGTTCACCGTATCACGACAATTTAGAACCAGCTAAGTTGTCAAACACAGAAAAGTATACTAAATTAACTTCCAAATACTTTCCTGTGATTGTTTACACTTTCTGGCATTCATACTGAATTATGTGTCAAGCTGCACCCACCTGGCAGATGGTATATTTGCTAAAACAAAGTATTTGTAAATGCTATTTGACCCAGGCCTGGCATCAGTGCAGACGGAGCGATAAAAGGAGGACAGGACGCTAATCAAGACTATTAAGAGGCATCCCAAGACACTGCAGTTACAGGTTGTTCATCTGTTTGATCTGTGTAATATACGCCACGTCTACGGCTTAACAGACCAACACACACAGGTCCTAACTCACTGGAATGTGTCAGTGAAAACAGTGAAATAAAAATACGGGAGAGGCAGAAATCAGGTAACATAAAGGAGGAAACGTAACGAGGACTGACAGAGAAACTGAAAAACGTTAAATATTGGTTGCACTAAAAGAAAGAAAGAAAAAGGGGAGGATAAGGGTGATTTGCTCAGTAAAGCACTTCTGCTACATTCATCAATCTTCAGCTCATTTAGTTTCCTTTTTGCAATATGTTTCCCGAATGAAAAATATCAACATTTGCGGATCAAAGTTTTCCCAAATTTCCTCAACGAACAAACACCAAAACTTTTTCAATGGACATGGAGTTACAAAGTGCCGACTAACAAAGTCATAATGCCTTTATCATCTAACACTAAACAACGTGGCTGGAGAAACAGGTTGGAACACAGGTGACAAAGGTCACATCAAATGAATTTTCCTCATTGTTGGCTCCGTAGAGATGTTGTGCTTTGAGCAAATACAATAACCACATAAGCCCTACAATAAATACAAGTCACACATAAGAATGAATAAGGAACAAGGAATAAGGAAAGATTGATTTGAAATAAAATTGTATCTAACTGTTGCCTATTGTGTACAAAATGTGCTAACAGGTTTTGGAAATCTATTTGACCATAGTGAACTAGATGACCACATTTGACCGTTACTGAAAATAAATTATATATTTTACAAGACCTGATCATGCTTCAAACTGACATACTGACACACACACACACACACACACACAGAATCTGGAGAATCTTTTCCCCAAACCTCTGTTTGACTTCTAAAAACATGTTATGGTCCTTACACTCCCTTGGACACGACACCGCATTCCTAGCCCTAACATTACAGTATATAGGGGTGAAAAAAATAACTTCTGTCAATATTTGAAGATATAGAGGTTTTTTGTTTTTACTCTTTACTTGGCTAGAGAGTGAAACCCTCTCATATTTCCTAAAAACGTCCTGTCTGGTTACAAACACACCCTGGAACACTCTTATAATGCTGGAAACTACTGGCAGTGCCACACCAGGCGGTGTACTGTGTGTCCCTGTGTGGGTGTGTATGTGTGTGTGTGCGTGTGTGAATTTCTTCAGGCTTTGACATATGCAACCAACACACACACACACACACGCATAAATGCACACACACACACACACACACACATACACACTGTTGCGACTGATACATATCTGCATGGGCGTTTTTTGAATGGCATTCTCTCATGATGAGTGGGACCACCGTTCAGTGGGAGAAAAAGAGGGAGAGAGAAACCGAGAGAGAGACAGAGAGAAAGAGAGAGAGAGTATTGGATCGATGGGATGTTCACCCCACCAGTGTACTCTAATTGTCCCTCGGTCAGCCCATACATCCATCTGTCCCGTGTCAGCCTGTTGTCTCTAGGGTCCACCACTGTAAGAGTAGTCTGCCTTGTTGTGCATCACCAGCTTATTGTCCACGAAGTAGAAGCTGTCAGACTGTGTCTCATATGGGTGCAGGATCATCTCTCTCACTGTAGGGGGTGGCAGACACAAAGCCAAATAAGATAAACACAGATGAACGCATCACTGATATTAAACATTTTCATATAAATGAATGTCTGATTTGCTACCGACTGATACAACACAACAGTGATTGAATCTATTCCCAGTTCTTGAAAGCTTTTACACTTGTTGTTCTAAACACCCGGTGTCTGGTAGATCTTTCCTGGGAAAAATGCTTCCTCTGCTGCACAGGAAGTGATGTAATATAAATTCCCTGCAGCAGCAACAGTGTTTTCTTTATTGGAATGTAGAGAAGAAGAATTGGGTAGTTAGCGTGAGCAGCGATAGCCACCATGACTGAACAGACAAGGAAAAGATCTCCACTTACAGAAACCCAAACCCCATCAACAGAAAACCCAAAGAAAAAGACGTCACAGTACTGGACACACTCTATGATTGACAGGTGATCTTTGGAAGTGCAGTGCAGAAACACCACAGCAAAAATCTTGCAGATTACAGAACAAGCATTTGGAAAGTGGATGTTGTGGATGTGGAAGAGTTTTTTTTTTTTTTTTTAAAGTTGCATGCTTGCAAATGCATTTCTGCTTTATTAGATAGCGAGGAGGAAAGATGGGAGAGAGAGGCGGTGGCATGCAACAACGAGTGGTCCAGATTCAAACCCACAGCTTTGTACACGATATGCCAGGAAACCTAGGATATGACTAGGAAACCCTTCCACAGTGCTGTTTCTCATGAGTGTGTGTGTGTGTGTGTGTCCACTCACTAATCTCCTCAGACAGAGGGGGGAATTCATAGATGTGTTCACAGGTGTTCTTGCTGCTGGGCATGCAGAAGCCAAACTCAAAGTCAAAGCTCTTCAGCAGCTTCTCTCTGAAATAGTGCCTCTCAATCATCCTGAAGTTGTCTATCGGCATGTCTCCAACAGTGAACTCAACGCTGGAGGGATGGAGGCAGAGACACAGGACAGAATGAGAGATGAGAGGAAGAAATAGAGAGAGAGAGAGAGAGAGAGAGAGAGAGAGAGAGAGGCTATAGTCATAATTATATTGGTGACCTCATGTCGACTCATGGTCTGGCCCTTACCAACATGACTGTACTGGTGTGCTCTCGGTCATGTAGCACGTTACATGAAAACAAAGACTTACACACATACACGCATTCACACTTACGTGGCTCCCACTTGCCGCAGCCGGAGAAAGGCGGGGGTGAACTGGTAGCGGACAAAGCGGCCGGCGTTTGGGTCAATGTCCTTCTTCTCCCCTGCTTTCTCTGGGGTAAAGCGCAAGAAGAGAATAGAAACTTTATCGTTCACACGTGGAAATCTGGCTTCACTGCGGTCGAGTTAGAAACAGACAAGACACATCTTCATCGGTACATATTCCAGTTCATATTTATAAACAAGTGCAAAAAGTTCAATTCCTGGTGGAGCATTGGGATTGGGAGTATGTGGGATATAAGACCTCTCGAATCAAATCTCAAACCAATTGAATACTTCTCTATAAACATGTCATGGATCTCTTTCAGATGAATGGATTTACTTAGTGGCCGGCACTGAGCAATGGTCAACACTGTAACTGAGTATGATGCAGGTTGTTGCTGAAAAGGAGCACAAGTCCTAAGCAAATATTTTCCGGGTAAACCAGGATAAGAAAAAAACATAATTCCATTGTGAATGTTTCGTGACTCACCGGTGGACGGGGGCTTGGTGATTTCAAACAGTACCGTCCCCGTCTCCATGTCTCTGATCTTGAACCGGGTGAAGTCGATGTTGTACACGTTCTCATCTGGTCCGCACAGATAATCTGAGTGAAGTAAAGAGAGAGAGAGAGAGAGAGAGAGAGAGAGAGAGAGAGAGAGAGAGAGAGAGAGAGAGGGAAACAGGGCATTGAGAATTAAAAAGCACTTCTGTTTGCGATTAGTGCTTCAATGAAACTAGAATGAACGTACTTGCTGATACAGCGTGTACTTTCATCTTCTGCTCAATATATTTTACTGGGATTGGGATCCAAATACAGTTTCAGTTACTTTTTCAGTTACTCTTGTTATTACTGCTTATTAGGCAGTAATAAATTGTAGTTGTTGTGCAGCCGTTCTCCTTTTCTCCATTTGCCAGCATCTCTCTGGTGTGTCTGTTGCCATAATACGTTTATCTGTTACAACTGTTAACGTAATAACCTCACGTTAATGTAAGGTAATGATCATTTTCAGCTGAATAGAGTAACAATCCTCTTAACGTAATTAATTTCCCTGTAATGTAATAAAAGTTGTCTAATATTAAGCTAATACGTTTTTTCTTGTTCACATCATTACAGCATTATTGGATTTTATTACATCAATGGGAACGTTGTAACCCATTTGCAGTGATCACCAAAGACCTCTTCCATACAAAGAGCTGACACCGTGACAGCTGTATGTTGCATTTTGTCTATTATTATGTTATAGGTTCAATTATTACATTTTTTTGAAACCTGGAATTTCAACCAATAGTAGCAATTATTAGATTAACAGGAAAAAATGTTATATTAACGGTAGGAAACCTTAATGACATTAATGGAGAATTCAGAACATTAACAGGATCATTACATAACATAATAATTATAAACTGTTGTTGCGTTAGTGGTTTATTACATTAATGGGCAGGTATTGCATTAACAGTTGTAACATTTATCATATACCAGTCTGAATGTTTCACCTTGAGAAAAGTAAACCACAGATCAGTTTGTTTTTAGCTCACCCTCGAATCATCAAACCAAGCAAGTGTTTCCTTTCAGAATTCACCAGACATTTTATTAGTCATGTTCTCTAACAAGCACAATTACGAAGCTGTAATCTCGAGAGTTGCCTCGTATTTAATCCTCTGCAGTGACAGACCACAACACTCAAGAGTGGACCACACAAACAAGAAAATAAATACTCAAAGTGAAAACACACACACACACACAAACACTGGCAAACACTGGCATTCTCTTAGTAACACACAAGCACACACACACACACAATACTTCTTATATTTCTTGACATTTCACTGCATTGTAAGTGATTTTTTGAGGTGAAGCTCATTGCTAAATTGTGTTGAAGTCGGACACAGGCTCACACACACAAACACACACACACACACACACACACACACACAACACACACACACACACACACTCACACACACACACACACACAAACCCACTCACACACACACACACACACTCACACACACA
>CABFOQ010001436.1:0-12379 GCA_900660455.1 Gephyroberyx darwinii | reverse complement strand
CGTACAAACAGATACAGAAGAACAGGGAAGTGGGGTCATCCTGCTGAGAGAGGAAGGGTGTGAGGAGAGAAGAGGGAGAGAGAAAGAGAGAGAGAGAGAGAGAGAGAGATACTCTGATACAGGTTCATGTTTCATGCGGTCAAATGTTCTCCCACAAAACAGCCACTGAGTCAGTTGAAAACAGATTATATGACACAGCCGTTTAAATTAAACAGAACAGTATGGAAACCATGCATCCCTCTCAGAAAAAATGAGAATGAGAAATGCCCTGTTCTCAGACCAACCCCATGTCTTTTTAAAATAAAAAAATAGGTCTGGAACATATGTAATGGATCATGTAAAGATTCACACAGAAACAATAAGCATGTAAAGAGAATAGTGTAAAACCTAAAAGTGGAGCCACAAAGTTTTCACATGCCAGCAATAAATGACTACATCCTCTAAAATGCCGCTATTGTGAGCTACTGTCGGCGTAGAGTTGTGATAATGGTGGATATTCTGCTTTAGGGCTGTAGGAAATTTGGGAAGTGTTATCATGTCATGCTCTTCCATCTGCACATGTTATTGATGCACACTTGCACATCTGCTCCGTAAAGCTAATAATGTGGAGAGCCAACAATGAATATTTTGCAATCCTGCTTATAGGCTGTCAATTGTTGATCTGTAAATTGCCAGCATCTGCTAACCTTCACATCTGGCAACAAAGACATTTATTTATTTATTTGTTGTATTATCCTCAATATGTTCTTTTGTTGTAATTATTTGTTTTATCTTCAATACCGGGTATGTGCTCTGTTCTTCTTTATATCCTATTCTCTGCGATGACAATTTCCCCACAGGGATCATTAAAGTTTCATCTACTTTTATCTCATACCATTCCAACCTGGCTAGCACCCAGTCATTTACTCATTTGATCTGGGACCCAAGATCATTAAAAGGGAATAGTGTGTAGAGGAAGGACCATGATCTACTTTGGCTCAGACCCGTTTAAGAGTTAGCGCTATATCGCGCTGATACTGCGGGGAAAACGTAGAGGTGAATCAGACCAGGCAGCACGGGACCTCCTCTGGCCCCAGGTGCAGCACCTATTCTGTTTCAGACAGAGGTCATTGTCATCCCTCTGGGGGGGATGGAGGGATGAAGGGAGGGATGGAGGGACGGGAGGACAGGACCCTTCAGCGCCTCTTTGGTTTGATAATGGGTCGCTTCTGCCCGGCTAAACGGTGTGTTTGTGCTGGGGGTTGGGGGTGAGCGAGAGAGAACGAGTGAGAGCAAGAGAGGGAAGAGAGTTGTTACCTCATGGAATTACCCCCCCACCCCCTCTCTCTTCTCTTGCTCTGTGCTCTGACCTTGTACTGACCTGAGCCAGTATCTGGTTCACCTGTCCACAGGGGATCTCCTCATCCTGCTGTCAACTCATCACCCTCCGTCCAACCATTATTGGGTTATGGCTGCAGACTAGACACCAAGGACTGTTTATCCCGGTGGCAACAATTCATTTTAGGTTAGGAATAGAAAGATACTTCATGTACTGAAGTATATAAGTATAACATTTTTTTTGTATTAAAATGACTCAATGGCCACAATGAAAACATTATCAACATTACCAGTTGTAGTATCTACTATGGCTTTGGTATCTTTCTACTTCTACTGTCTCTCTACCTGTCTATGTGGACCAGAATTGCACAAAAAACAAACCTTTCAAGTGTAAATGAAAGGAACAGCAAGACAAAGTAAATAAAGTGGGATATATATAGAGGGAAAGAGAGAGAGAGAGAGAGAGAGAGAGAGAGAGAGAGAGAGAGCATGAGAGAGTAAGGAATGACCCTTTTGCTCCCTCCTGTGGCCAAAGCAGTCATGTGTGACCAAGTGATGAAACTATTGTCCAGTTTTCCAGCACAAATACACAAACAAATCATGAGTATGACTGAAAATACTACTATAGAGTTGCTCCAACACTGTAAATTTGTTAGCACCTACATAGACAAGTCTAATTTTATTGGACTCTTCCTTTCTTCCTTCCTTTTAGTCACCACCTGTTTGAGATTAGGGATGTGCATGTTTGTATCTGGAGAAGATACAGAAGCTATTTATTAGTCAGTATTAAAAAGCCTTTAGTCTTTAGTTGAGTCCTGAAGCAAATCCTTAAATCACGACAGAAAGGGTGGGTTGAGAAATGCTGGAAGAGGAAATTAAAGTCAAATATTAAGATTTGAATGCAACATACAGCCTTGTGTCTCAAAAGTAACACAAAAGTAATATTGGGTAATGTTGGACACCAGGCTGCAACAACCGCTCCTCAAACCAGACCTTGAGAGACGGAATGGGAGAGAAATACTGTAAATAAACAGAGAGGCGTGAAGAAATGTAAAGTGACGTGTAGTGAGGGAGCGGGAGGTGAGAGTGGTGTCCAGGGTTTTCAGTGGCTCCCACAGAGAGAGCTCAGCGATGGAGAGACGACAGCAGCCGTAACCTCTGCATGACATCCATCCATCCAACATCGTAACAGGAGCGCATCAGAGCGATGGTGAACAAAGGCAGCTGGAGTGGTTTGAATTGTGCACTCACCACAATAAGGGGTCGTGGGGAATATCTGTGTGTGTGTGTGTGTGTGTGTGTGTGTGTGTCATGACAGACACATCCATGGTTTGGTCTACTTAGCCTCTGTCCTATCATCAAAGGACACAGGTGAGAGCGGCATTGTGGGTCCTGAGTTCTCATGTTACCCTTTCAACTCAGAGAGGGCACATCAAAGACAGGGGCTCAGAGAGTACAAACTCCATGCACGTGCACGTGCACGTGCACACACGCACACACAATAATCATACAAAAATGCAAAAACACATGAATGCATACATACATTTTGGCAAACCTAGACATGCGTAGCGATGCACACAGGCACATACCTACAGACACATGCACACACAAACACACACGTGCAAAACACCTGCATAGATAGAAGTGCAAACACACACACAAACACACACACACACACACGCTCCTAAGTGGAGTTAAATTTGAGTACGCGAGGGTATCTTGTTCGTTGTATGCAAATGGCTCATAATCTTCAATCCGGGCTAGCGTAAACTTGTCCCCACTAGCCATAATATGAATGTGGGTTTATGGAGATACCCCTGCTGGGCTAAAATCCTTAAGTTCTACTCTTGCTCTTAGCTCATCTGGCTGATGTGGGGAGGCCACGGAGATACTAGTAATGACCTGCCAACTCATCATAATTTAAGATCCATCTCAAAGTGTTTTCCTCCTCTGGACCTGCATGAAGCAGACCTGTCAGGCCCTGTTGGCAAGGAGGTGGGGGTATGCCAGGTGCTTCATAAGAGCAGCCAGTACGTGCTTGACATAGAGTTTGCAGGCACCAGCACACACGCAAATAGACATTCTACATACCGAAGCCACTTACATAGACACAGGCATACGCATGCACAACCTGAAATGCAATCAGCCCTCGCATGTTCACATACAGTAGGCCTACACACACACAAATATACTACAACTCTTTCACATACGCCAGGTTTATTCTCTAGCGCTACTTGGGGGGAAATGTTTAACACTAAGAAATAAAGGTTGCAAGGCAATAAAAGAATGGTGTTAACTTGGTGTTAACTTGAACTTGAAAATTAGCCAAGAGGACGACAACTTTTTCTAAATATGCTACTTTTTCATTTGGTTCATTTTGGCTGATTATGGATGAAGACAGAGGATCATAACAATGCTCGCTGAGATTGAAAAGACTGGAAGCCCTAGTGCTTTTTAGAGATCAGTTTGTCAAAGAGATTGAATGATATAGGTCAGATGTGTTTATGTGCTCGCGATACCTCAGAGACTGCAAATGAAAACAAATCTTGCCTGGGCCCAGTTTCCCAAGAGCATCGTAGTGCTAACATCATCCCCGTGGTTCCATTTTAAAATTTCTCACATTTATATCAGCAAATTGAACCCGCTGAACTGCCTCAGCTCTGAACCCGACGTGAACATCCACCCTAAAACACAATTCACAAAGATTAGGATCACTGTTATGCGGGTCCTCGCTTCGGGGGAACATTGATTGAACTACCCGAGATCATGGGGATAACACATGTGAATTCCTGGGTGGATTTTCCCTTTAAATTCACCCTATCTACCCTCCACTGTCTTAGCCAGCTGCTTTGCAGACTTCAACGACTTCTAAAGTTGATGCCTGGTGATGCTGACTAAACCCCTTTGACGTTTTTCACCTCTACTCTGTTCTACGTTTACGCAGTTTGAGGTGTTCAAAAATGGTATGTACTCAGAATAAACCCCAGTACTTTACTCTTGGCTACGACCAACTCAAGGGCACATAAGCAGTATTTTTTAAGCGAGATTAACATTAGAAATTCCCTGGTTTCCAAATTTTGCTCCATTCTCAAACGCCCCTACCAATCTGGGCACTCAAACGACAACCTTACACGAGAGCATGTGAAATGTCTCTTTAGCTTGGTTTCCCCTGATTGAATAGGTTAAAAGGAAACATGTTCTATTTCTGATTGTGGACCATAGCTAATTATTTTACGTGGCCAATTCTGGCATGTCTGTGGAAATGTCAACAAGCACCGTATCTGACACACACACACACACACACACACACACCAAATAAAGTCATATAGTTTCCATTGCAAGCATTATCAACTTATCAACCCTCACAGAGAAATTACTGAAAAATGACCTTTGAGTTAAACTAAATTCCAGAATGATCAAGTAGACCAAATGAGGCTGTACTCTGGAGCACATCTATTATTATATGATTTAAGGTTATTGCTTTTTCATAGCGGAGAAGTCAGTGGACACGTCAAGTGTTAAGCATCTAGTCCAGAACAATCTTGACGTGACGTTGAGAAATAGAAGAGAGATCTGCTATGATTATTATTACATCCATATTGATTACATTAATAAATATAGCTGCTAGGTACGTTGAGACATAATGTTTTCCAGTGGGTCATAGAGTAGAGCTGGTCACGAGAGAGAGTTTAGCGCATTATACAACAAATCATCATCAGATCCAGCGTCTACTTTAGTTTGCGAGACATTATCTTTGGCGCTGTCAATGCATCGCATTCAAAATGATATGAACCGTGTCCAAACTGCGGATTCATCCCTTTTGAGGGAAGTTTCCATTCAAATATAAACAGGGAGCTATTTATTGCCACAAGTTATTACTGTTCTTCCCTTCTGCATGATGGGGAATTAACTGGCCTGTATTTTCCACTTCCAATAGCAGGTGCACACACACACACACACACACACACACAAAGACGATGCATGCAGGCATTGCAATCTACTAACAGTAAAAAAAAAAAACACAATCTTGATAGGAGTAATAAACTCCTGGTAGATCATGTTGATATCTACTGAGAACTTTACTTCTGCCACACCTCATAAACGTTTCATGAGTCAACCCTATAGTTTTTGTACTCCCGTAAATCTCAAAGGCCTCATGTCTCGAGATGCCATGCGTAACCTCTCTCCGCACGGGACGTAAACCAAATCCATATCAGTGCTGATCATTCTCATCTGTGTTGGGTCGGTTGTCTTCAGGCCAGTCCAGACGCCGGAGCACCTGCAGAGCCAGGCCAGGACCCTCAGAGGTTTCGAGGTTTAGACTAACTGTCCATCTCAGAAAGACACGCAAGATACTTGAATTCATAAAATATGCTTTTGGTGGTTTTGCTCGTTATTTTTTACCAAGAATATTCTCCTCCAATCCTCTGTGAGCATTATAATGATGAATATAATAGTTCAAGATCAGAAAACAGTTCAATGCAGTGGTAGCTCAAAGAATACGCAATTTCTCCCCTTGTTTTTTCCATTGTTTTTTCTTTCACGGACACCTCCACCACAAGTCATTTTTCGGAGCCCAAGAAGTGATGTCATCTCAGCTTGTTTTTCCCTAATGAGGTCTGCCGCACATGAATGACTTGATATGGTGTATGTGTGCGTTCCTTCACATGCATGTGTAATGCGGTTTATGCCAGTCTCTTGGCACCACGACCACCATGTATATTTGACTCTTAAACTAAATTGCCGCGTCAGGGATTGGCTTACTCTCACCAAACCATTTGCTTAACCTTTAGAAGGGAAACTGTAGAAACAAACCCTGGATCTGCTGCTTGAAGGTAGCCGCAACCCATGCACCCCAGTCTGTTTTACAGAAGTTGTCTCCCCTCCCTAGCATAATGTCCTCCATATTCCCTGGTTATCCGTAGTAACAGCATGTCGCTCAATTTGTGGTGAGGTAGAGAGAGAGAGAGAGAGAGAGAGAGAGAGAGAGAGAGAGAGAAGAAAAAGGAAGAGGAAAGAGAAAGAGAGTCTCAGAGAGAGGGAGGCAGACCACGTCCACGTGGACCACCAGGTTGCTTTGGTTGTGAAGGGGACTGCTTGGCCCTCCTGCTGGCTGGGAAAGGCTAAGTACTCATCTCATTGCAAACCATAAGACTCCAGTTAGAGGAAAGAGAGAAGAAAAAGAACACGGATGGAAACAAAGAAAGGTAGGGAGACAAAATGAGGTAGCGAGGGGACAAACAAGGTTGTAAATAGAGAGTAAAGTTACTATCATGTCTGCATGTCGGGCCATCAAGTTAAACAAGGGGAATTTTTAAGTTATCAACGGATTGTAAACAAAGTGAGGCCAGTGCATAGATATATTATATACAAGTTTATGCTTCATGTTTGGCTCCATAAACCTCTGCAACAAGAGCTTTCAGGATCGTCCAAAAACGGCCTGCTTGTCGCTTCTCATTTCAGGTTGTGAGAATGAAAGACCCCTTAATAGTTTACATACACATCGCAGTCGTTCACTTTTCATTTTGATTCCTTTGTCAATTAAAAGACGAACTGTTATTTCCAAAACTTGTAATTTACGATTTCTTCTTTCATCCCTCGCCAGTAATCCAACGGCCTCGCCAGAACACCAAGGTGCCAACTGAGCTTGTGTAGTTGTGTGCAGAATGCTTGCATATACAGTATACATATATACAGTATGTGTGTGTGTGTGTATGTGTGTGTGTGTGAGGGTGTAACTTGGCCTCGTGCACAACCATAGGTCAGTGAAAAAGAAGTCTGGCCTCTGAATAGATACCGGGGAAAACCAGGAGTGGTTGAATTTTCAAATTGTAAAATTCGTTACGCTCGATAAATAATGTGAATGAACAATTATAAACCATTAGTGTCAGTTGACTGGATGGTAAATCACAGTGCGTTCACTGCTGGCATATGTGCTGGATCTGATTCTCTGCTAAAGAGGGTGTAAAGAAGAAAAACAGCACAGTAGTCCATTACCTCATGGCTTCAAAGGTTCTACTGTGTAATGGGCACATTGTGGATTTTAGAAGCTATTTCATGCCTATTACTGTATTTCACACACCCAGCCTTGCCTAGCTGCCAGGGGGGATGGAAACAGGTGACCCTCAAAACCGGGTTGTCTCTTGTCAGGCAGCAAGGGTATTTCATTTACTTTTCTAAGAAAGATCAAGGATTTGCTAGAGCAGGGATTCTCAAACCTTTAGTCACATCATGAGGGCTTATAAAGACCCTCGATCCCCTGTAGCTCCTGCCCCACTGCATTTAGCAACACTTTTGTGAGAATCCACCACTCACCTGTTTAGGATTATCTAAGGTGCAAGAGGTTTTTATTTCCTTGTGTGGCATTACATCCCTGAGCCATGATGCACAGGCAAAACTTATCTAGGAATGACAAGTGACCAACTCTGTGTTCAGCCTGTAACGTAATGAACTGGGAAGAACAAAACGTTTGATTAGAAATTGCTCTTGGTCATAATTTGCAAAAACCTCCATCTGCATTGCCTCAAATGTTGCACCAAGGCTGTTATCTCAGCACAGCTTGTTTCCCAGTTGCTTCTTCTTCTTCTTCCTACAGACATCTGACCTCCTACTCTGCGTAACACTGGACGTAGACGGCTGAACTGTTGTTCGGTGGCATCTCAACAGTGGAAAAATGTACCTCAGTTCTGGGAGCATGGCAATCCACCGTGATGCCATTGTGCAAGAGCGCTCAGTTATTAGGAGCCGACCCAGCAACGGTGCGTTTGGTTCTACTTGAAGCCTCATAAAAGCAAAGACCATCTAAGGTCCCTTTCTGCATCCAAGCCTTAATTCATTCCTTATAATGTAACGTTTCCCCCCCACCTTGGGGAACCCTGGCAGCAAATGAAACGTCCCCTCCTCGCCTCCTCCTGGTGCATGGCATGTCTGTTTTTTATTACAGGTTGAAAGTTTTTCTTTTCTCCTTTTTTTTTCTCTCGGCTTTACACAAATGGTTCTTTTTTGGAAATAAGTATATGATGATAAATTACTGTTGGAGGCACACACAACCTTTCAACATTGGGCACATGTATTTTTGGAGGAGAGAGGCTGGTTAGGTGAGGTTGGGACCTCCTGTTTAAGACCATCTCACTCGGTCATCTAAAATGTTATGGTTATTTGCGGATTTCAAGCAAAACTACTTCATTGATTTCAAAATCAGAAAGGAATCACTAAAGTTTCTACCAATACAAACCTTCTGGAACATTGTGCCTTGCATATGCAGCCAGTTAAAATGTGTAGCACAGTGGATTAGATTGTGGCATATATGGTTAACATGTTTTTTAGGCAGACTGAAACACGATGGAGTAAAACATCAAATATCTTTGATAACTTAAAAGACACAAATGGTGGCATAGTCACCATCGCCGTTAAAAGCTGTCATAGCTGACAAATCCAGATGTACTCCAGCCCATTCCCAGAGTGGTGCGGACCATACCAGTAAATGCAAGCAGCGGAAACACCCACCAACACCTGCCAATCATGCTCACCACGGCTGTAGTTTGGCACTCCTCCAGTCATCCCTTTTATAACAACTCCGTCTGGCAGGTTCTGATGAGGTGCTAAGTGTCTAATAAAGGCTGAGATACCCTCCTTAAACCAGGACAGGGCTCCTTTCATAGCTCTTCAACAGTCTGTGCTTAGTTTGCACTGTACCAATGTGCCTAACGCCAACTGGCAGTGAAGAACTTCACTCCTATTTCTATATCCTTTCCTATCTGAGCAGTTGATAAAAAGGCTCTCTGAAAGCTTGGTAGTTTTGTGAGATCTGCTGTTCCCTCTCTGGCTCAGGAGGAGTTAGTGAGTAAATATTACAGTTTGTAATTTCTGCAATGATCATGGTCTTCTCTTGTTGTTGCTCTTAATGTTACCACTGCACGGGAACAAATAATTACATGGGAGAACCAGAATGGTCCATAAAGTAAAATTGAGAAAAGCCATTCACCTCCTAGTGATATTTGAGGATTACTGCACTGCTGGCTGCTGTGTTTGTGGTATAATGGGTGAGCAAATGGAGAACTCACTGGTGGTCCAATTTCAATAAAGAAGATTTGATGGAGGTATGACATAGGAACAACATAACTGTAGGTACTTTATTTCTCTCGTTCTCTCTCCCACACACACACACATAACCACAAACAGGCACATATTCAAGTTATCAGCAGTCATAAAAAAGCTTTATATTTTCATTTTTATTCCATGATCGTTCCAAGAACCTGTCAGAACGATGCGCCCTCATCTGAACGCCAGCCACTTTCTCAGGAGTCTGTCACCCTCTAAACCTTCTATGGTCATCTCTCTCTCTCTCTCTCTCTCTCTTACATCCTGATGCGTTTCTGGCATCCAAAACCATCTGGCTCAGTTCTCTGAGGGACCATGACCAACTCTGTGAAGTGTGGAGATCGCTGGAACCGAACAGAACTAACAGAGAACTCTAAATACCTGTCGGCTATCGGGGTATGTAGGGCGAATCCAACTCAACTCTGAACTGGCTCGGTTACGACAATATTCCGACTGATGATGGTTTCATCAAGCATTTACAGCTTTATGAGGATGCCAGAGTTGTCTCCAGTGTCAGCATGGAGAATACAGATGTTTGAGTGGTTACGTACAAAACAGGAAGAGGGTGATTGCCTAGGCCTTTTCTGTTAGGGTAAAGACAGGAAGGATGCTTTGCTGTTATAAAGGAATCAATCATCCGGCATTTTGAAAGTCCCTCTGATCACACAACACATGCATTGATGTATAAACAATATATGGAAGGAATTATGGGAAAAAACTGACATTTGTGTCAGGTGGGGATCTTCCCATTCTCTCACCTTGCGAGAGGAAAAACCCCAGACCACAAAGAATGACCATGTTACACCTTGATTCAAATCAAATCCAAATAAAATAGTTTTAGACTAGCGGGGATGTTTGCTGTTTTATGGCAGATGCTGAATCATTTCATTAGTCAGGCAGGTGGGAGGTAGAGAGCATCTGAGGGAGAGGAAAATGAGAAGAGAGCACATTTCAATGGGGACAGCTGGAGGGAAAAAAGTGCAAGCTAAGAGAGAGACTCCATCTGGAAAGCCCCTATGATACTCCACACATATAGTCCTGATCGCATACACACAAACACACAAGGCCGTCTACATGTACACTACGCACACAGACACACACGTTCTTGGGTGTGCGAACACCTACACACAGCGATATGCACATGCATGCACACGCAGAAGCTTACACAAACACACACTGTATTTATTTAGATTCAGAAAACCCCAAAATGTTCAACAAAAGTTATGCAAGAATGAAATGAAGTAACAACACCAACAAACAACTTCCCCTTACAATACCCATGCACACAAAGTAAACAAATAAACCCGACTTCCCACCGTCCTCATGTTACACACCATTGTAACATGCAACCTATATACAGATGAAAGTCCATTTTTGGGCTTCCTGGTCGAACAGTGAGCTAAGCTTTGCTCATGATGTCATGGGTTTGAATCCAAATCGTGTTTGTTGCATAGCATGCCCTCTCTGTGTGCAGTACACAATCTAATAAGGCAGAAAAGCTTTCAGAGAAAAAGAAAAACCCATCATCTTTCAAACCCAAACAGAGGAGAGGAGCATTCTGCATGTATTGTATAGCGGTGACCTGGCAACCCAACCCAACAAGCAAACCCCTAGCCACCAGCGGAGCCGTTCGCAGTCTGTGGTTTGTTTATCATAAAGAAAAGGTAGCATAGCAACATTGTTTAATAACAGTAAGCAAAGAGCAAAAATAAACAGCGTTTCAGGCAGTCTCAGAATTCACTGCTTTTATTTTAACCTGCCATAACACTTAATTCTATATAGACCGTTTAAAACCCCTCAAGCAACACCTTTTCCTCCAGCGTTGCCTCTGTGGTTGCCGAGGGGGAAACTACAGAACTTAGATAGAAGTATGATAGAAGTTTAATTCACTTTAAAACCTTATAGACAACAGAAGAGACATTTTACCAGCATGATGATTTCCCTCACTGCATTGTGTTTTATCACAGTTGATAAAAACAAAACTGTTGCAGCTCCGGGCATGAACGCTGAATGGATGAAACTCAGAGTGTTGGCCCTGGCCGCCGCCGAGCCAAAAAGCTGTAACAACAAGAGCAACTCTAAGTAAACACTACAGGGTTTATTGGGTATGAGTTCCACTCTGTCACATACTGGCAAGGCACTATTTGGCCACGCAGTTCGAAAGGGAGAATTGGAGTCAGAAGCTGGGTTCCCCTCCAAGCTTTTTTATGTGAATTATGATTTACTGGGTTAGAAAATGTGAAAGGAAACAGCAAATTTTGCTCAAATTGTCTCAATATTGCAATAATGTTTCTATGCTCACTATCAACAAGGAGGCAGAAAACGTTCCTTGACGATAGAGGAGTTATGTGATGCATAGCGATAGAAACAAATGTATTGCTGCCATGTACACAGCGCCTGTTGTGGTTGCATGCCCATTCATTTGTGCATGAGAATGTTGCCAAGAGCGTTTCTTTGTTTTCGTCTTCAGACAGCATGAAGCATGGCCAACATTAACCGACACAAAAGAAACAATAACAACATGTCCAACGCTAATCAAGACTCTTTCCACTTTCTTGTGGATGTGTTTTATGACGTATAGCGATAACGCAGCATCCAAGAAGCCCGTCTGTGCACTATTTTAGTCAACATTTCAAAAGTTTGCTTAAAAGTCACCAACAGAGAGAGTCGGTTGGTCAGATAGACAGAGACAAAAGCACACGGGACACACGGATACACACACACACACATGGACAGGCAGACGTAGGCAGGCATGCAGGTGAGCTGGGCCGGGCCGGTCTGCAGCAGGCTCACCTGTGCAGAGGGGACAGGTGTGAGTGTGTTGGTAGCCAGGAGGCTCCTCCACCCGTCCTCTCCTCCACGCTATAGCCATCAGCCTCCAACAGATTCACCCGTCAGCGATAGGGGTGATAGTCTCCAACGGTCCGGGAGGAGAAAACAACATTTCAGTGCCGTGCGCATT
>CABFOQ010001433.1:0-12207 GCA_900660455.1 Gephyroberyx darwinii | reverse complement strand
GGCGGCGGAGGGGCGGAGTTCTTTGGCTCGGAGGAACTCCAGGAGAGGCTGTACTTGAATCGTAGCCTGCTGGCTCGGATCTCCTCCCAGCAGGTGCTGCCCTTTGACGACAACATCTGCCTGCGTGAGCCCTGTGAAAACTACATGAAGTGTGTGTCTGTGCTGAAGTTTGACAGCCTGGCGCCATTTGTTGCATCTGACACCATTCTGTTCCGACCCATCCACCCCATTGCTGGGCTGCGCTGTCGCTGCCCTACTGGCTTCACAGGAGACTACTGTGAGACAGAGATAGACCTGTGCTACTCTAAACCCTGTGGGGCCCACGGGGTGTGTCGCAGCAGAGAGGGAGGCTACACTTGCGAGTGCTTTGATGACTACACAGGTGAGAGCACACAATCAACCTCAAACTTAATCATTGAAGAAGCAATATATTTTTTAATGGTCAATCTAATCTCCAATTTCAGAAACTATGAGATGCTACTGAATAACATTCTTGTCTTCAAATGTGTTAGGCAGCAGTGGTTCTCATTCAAACACAACCAGGCAGAGAAAATGAAAGGACAGAATTGGCCTGGCTGTCCAAATGTTGATTTCTTGTCCTTGTCGAAGGTCCCATGGGGATTTAAATGTGTACATCTGTTCCATTCGCTCCCATCCTCAGCTCTGTATTGAACCTGACCATTTATAGCCCGTCTGGCATCCTATACAGTGATGACTCTAGTTCTGCAGACAAAGGCGGCATGCTGAGTGATTGATTTGATATTCCCCGTTGCAGTGAGCCATAGCTGAGATGAACACCAGCAAGCCTTTAAACAGACTGCTTTAATTGGATGGTTTCATCTATGTTCAGTGAGGTTTCAGTTTATTTACTGGTACTAGAGAAGAGGTTGGCTCGTATTAAGTGTGACTTAAATGTATCTTGAAACTGTAAGAGGCCTATTTATATTTGCATTCTTGGTAAACATTGGGATATTTTGCTGCAGTGTTTGTCGGATCTGGAAGCTCATTTTTCATGTGCCACCATTCAATAATCTATATGCCTGTGCACTTGACCATACTTACACTTCCCAATCATTTAGATTGGAGCTCTAAGAGTGTGCTATGTTTCAAAGGAAGTGCCAAAGGAGCATAATGATATAACAAAGCTCTGTTGCCTCTTGTGGAGGCTGAGGTCTTGTAGAGAGCTTTGCACTGTGTTGAGTGTATGAAAGCAGAAAGTGGAGAAAACAATGGCAATTTGGCTGCTGGGACGAATAGCGCTGAGAGGAATAATGGAAGGAAATTATTAATTATAGATGGCTACAGATGGAGAGTGTCTCCTGGCTGTCAAAAGCCCCGTGGTAAAAATACCTTGGATAAAAAAATTGAACAAAGCGCACTGTATATAGAGACAGTTACAGGACAGGACAGACGACAGGATGGATGCAGCTGAAGAGATAATAAAACACTTGGATATAATATATAAGCGGCAGAATTGGTAACCTACTGCAGGTTAGCTGTTTTAACTGAAAGTGGATTAAAGCAGGAATTGTAATGCAGTTTTTGCTCCAAAAATTATGCACATCCTCAAAGGGTTAAAGACTTTTTTTATGGATACAGGAAAAAGGGAGAAGCAGAAGAAGAGGATAAAAGGGGGAGGGAATTAAAATATGCTAATATATATGAATACCAGGGTGTTTGGCCCCTCCCTTTGTTGAGAGGTTATGTGGGTCAAACCTGTTTCATTTTGGGTTTAGTCTTTTCCATCACTGTTCTTTGAAGCACCATTCTTACAGGTTCATCACACAAATAATGTAGCTCATTATTACATGTATCTGTTGTTATTTTTGGGGATAGTTCAGTAATAACTAGTCATTGTGGCAAAATCATTAGTTTTAAAGCTCACTGTGCATGTGTTCAGCAACTCTGACCCACAATGAAATAATCCTGCCTGATAGCAGAAGACATGCATCTCCCTCAAGCATTGAACTGCCTATGCTGCAGCCATAGCGAGTGATCTGGTAAAGGACCACTTCACTTCCCCCTTAGTTAAATGAGATGATGTGTATCACCAGATGAGTGATTACTTCAATTAACTCCAACAACTCCATTCCCATTCACTTCCAACGAAAGCTTTCCATTTTACAAATTGCTAATTTTTTTATAGAAATTTCCTCAAGGTATGTCGTGCTAATCATCGTGTCGTCTCTGGGGATGTACTAAGAGTAGTGCTTCCATTATGCCATGCCGATATTAAAAGGTTTTTCTCCTATTTAAGCTTGTGAAGACTGAAATAGTGCCAGGCTTGGGATGTGTGGGCTCAGCCACTCGGAGTCCAGGTTGAGTGGCACTCACATATTCCTATGTACAGTTGTGGGTGTTAATGCTTAGCTATAGGTGCTTTTGGTGAGTGAGTGAGTGAGTGAGTGAGTGAGTGCAAATGTGTGAATGAGAAAGTGAGTGAGTGAAGTGGATGTGTTTTCATCTACCAGTTATCTCAGTCATTCTCCATTAGATCGGGGTTTGGACCAGATGTCATTACATCCAACATGCTGGACTTGCCAAGTTAGCAGAGAGATAATCTGTTTCCATATGCTTTTGGAAGTTGATGATTTAGGATGCCTGAATGAACCTGCCAGGCTCTGTCTGCTGTCCCATCAACCAAGTCCATTCAGGCAGGTTCAAATGGGCTAGTTTTATTTGATGGATTTTCCTCCGTAATCTACAACTCCCACTGTTCTGCCTCAGTGAGTGTTGAATACACCAATCTCCCCACTGTGCTGAGAGCCTCAGTGTGGCGGGGCTCAAAGGCTGTGTGTGTGTATTTTACACGTGTGTGTAAGTGTTGAATTGCTCACTCCATGTGGGTGGGTAGGTAAGTGCTGAAAAGCTGTGATAATGTGTGTAAGAAAGGATGGGCAATCTGTGCAATGTCTCTGTTATGGTGTTATGGTGTGTTTGTGTGTGTGTGTGTGTGTGTGTGTGTGTGGAACTGTTGGCCCGTAGGCGTTGCCAGATGGTAGTAGGATAGACAGTGAGAAATATATAACAGTGAACAGCCATCATCTTCACTGTTCTTGAAAAGGACAGAGTGAATGATTAAGCCTGACTGAATAATCTCTAACCTCCTTTAGTTCTCTCATATGTCTGAAAATGTCCTGACTGAAACTTTTCACTTTTACTTATCTTTCACCAGCTGACCTCTCCTTTATGCCTGTGCTTCTAAAGCCTCTGGTTAGAGAATAATGTTATTATCCGATTCAAGGATCAAGAATGCATTTATGGGAATCGTATGCATGAATCACATGAGGGAGTGTCAGTGTGCAGCAGTCCTTCTTGAACAAAAATGTGCGTGACATTATATCATTGAAATTATAATTAGTCTTTGGTGGATAAATCACTAAGGGCCAGCGTCCACACTAGCCAGTAACATTTCAATGCCATGGCTATATACAGTCTTTGATCTTTGCCTGGTGTTTGCCGTCAAACCTTGAAACTATTCTTCAAAATGCCTGTAATTTGAATTCTGCTGCACTTAAATTACAATCTTGATCCATTGTGTCCTTGGTAAGTTTTAAACTAACATTCACTACCTGATTCTATACATGAAATGGCATTGGAAATGGGTAGGGTGACATATTTGTTTGAGAAATGTGTATAAATTATTTTCCCCAGTAGAAATCACTCTGAGTTGGTCATTTCTTTTAGTTTACCAGCCCTTGGCAGGTGAGTGAAAAAGTTATATTCGGACACGGCCTCAAACCCTTCGTATTTATATATATATCTGTTAGAATAAGCCCTGTCTCAGCTGTAGTGGAAGTGGATCCCAGTCCCAAGTTCCCTGAGCTCTGTGCCTCTGGCATTTCCTAAGGGATCCACCCACTCAGTCTCACTTAGGAGGGGAGATGATGCACTTCGGTTACCTAGCAGCCCAGAAATACTTTTTAGTTTAGGATCTCTGAGGGTAGTGGCAGTTTTGCATACATGGCTGGTGTTGGCTGTAGACAGTTACACTACAGTCTTATATCTTATATATTTACACAAGCCATTTCAACATGATTATTATCTATAATCAGAAGCAATAACGCTGTTTAGGTTTTACTCTTAAATATTGAAAATAGAGAAACTGAATTTATTAGTTTGCTTCCTATGACCTTAACCTGCTCTTAAATAAAAATAAGAAGTTTTAAAGGCGGTGGGGATTCTTTTAGATGTGGATATAAAAGGTTTGAATTGTTGTGTTGAGTTGTGTGAATGTAGCGAGGTGTCGAGAGGCCTGCATTGGTCACATATGGTGACGTTGGTGGGTGTTAATTCAGAGAGCCACATGATTATTATTGGTCACATTTTATTTTCATGGCTCCATTTTGTACTGTTCTCATACATATTTATGATAAGAGTGTTATTCCAAAAAGCTACAGATCCATTTTAGAGATCACCTGGTCATCACCTTTTCTTTATTTGATGTTCCAGAAAAAGATGAATTGCTATTTTGTAGGCAAAGGTGTTAATATCTCTACTTCTTCAATATTCCATTATGTGATTTGCTTTAATGAAAGATATTATTATTATTATTATTATTATTAGTAGTAGTAGTAGTAGTAGTAGTAGTAGTTTCTTAACCAACATTTGGACCTTAGAAGTCCAATGGTGGAGCATCTCCTCCTGTCTAAGGAGGAGTGGGATACCTGTGCGTTTTGCTAGCCTTAATGATTCATACTGGCAGTAAACAGAGTGTTTGGACTGGGAAGGACTTGGAGGGTCGTAAGTAGAGCAGAGGAACTGCTGCTTCAATAATTGATCAGGTTGTTCTGTGGAATTGTGAGGATGATCTGACGAGCTCCTCCCCTCCTCCTCCCTGCTGCTCACCTAGCAACATAGAGCTACTGTTTCAGAGCCGTGATCCTGTGGCACCGGGACGTCCCACAGGGCTCACTTAACACAGAAAAACATAGGCAATGTTTTCTCCCAGTTTATAGTCCAGACAACAAAGCCTTGCTCAGGTGTCACCAGAGAGGAGACCAGATACTCAACATCTGTTATTAGATTTGGTGGATTTTGATTGTCACAGACAGAACAGTTAAATATGTGTCTTCCATCTATTTAGGTCCTGAGAACTGGCACCTTTTATTTTCATGTTAATTAATTTCCTGTTATAAAACCTTTCGCTTTTATCTTTTGCAAATCTCTCTGTCAGTGATTCAAGTGACTCCGAGGTCCTACCATAACAGTCTCTCTGTTTAAAACAGTGCTGTTTACTGAAGCAATGGTTGACCACTGTGACTGCTGAAAGAAACAGAAGTAGTTTGTTGCCTCCAGCAAGTTGCTGAATTAATAATTAATAGCTAGCACTGTAACAGAAAGGGTTTGTTTTCCAGCTGAATAGCAGTAGTTGCTTGCCATCAGACAGCATCAGTAAGAAAATGGCAACAATTTGTCATGGGTTGCCAGAGTAGAGTGGCTTTTACACATCATTTGTTTGATACAGAGTGGAATGAAGCAATTGCAAAAGTGACATATTAGAACTTTTCATCCTGAATTAACTTCCTTTATCTCCAGATTTATCTTTCAAAATCAATTACTTTCCGTGTTGCTGCCAGTAGCTTTAAAGCCTCACACGTTTTATCTTTGGGATTTCTTTTGAATGAATAGATGTTCCCCGACAACAGTAGTGAAACAAAGAACCTTGTTTTCAAATGACTTGGAATAGAGTGATTAATAGTCATACAGTAAATAAATGCCTGTTTATCAGTGGTCTGGATAAAGATGCGTCTTTGTCTGCAGGCTGTGTGCCAGTGTGACAGCAGCACTGCACCCAGCGGAAATGCTCCACGCTGCTGACTGAGTGGCTTTGACACAAATTCCAGCTCATGCATGGAAGCATGTAGTCTTGCCTTAGCAACCGCTGCAGCCTCCCATCCGGAGAATGGAGACAAATGGCACATGTGAGCTGGGGAGTATGGAGGCTCATTCACGGTGACACAGTTTCACTGTCTGTGTGTCTCTTGCTCCCTTACTTATACTACTATTGTGCTGTACTTGTTCACCACCCTCCTCACTTCCTCCCTCTTTTTCCCTCTCTCGTACACATCTGATTCTTTCTTTGTTGGCCTGATTTGACCTGGACTCCTCTGGATATTGCGGCTCCGCCACCTCACAGCTCAGGCTCATGTGATAAATGCTGGAGTCGTGATGTGACTTTTTCTTCCTGGATATATATAGGAAGAATATCGATACACAGTTAGTTATTCAATACAGAGAAGATATTTTTGAGGACGTCAATGATTCAATACAATTTAATTCATTTTTGATTTGATACGATTTGATATGACACAATTCAAATGACTTTTTATGGTATCCTTATTTTGACTCTGGTTCTGATTCATGGTAATCAACAAAAAATGTATGTGGAAATTTCAATGTTAGCATGATAATCCCATTAGCTCAGTAACCGCAAATTCTGATGAGTTGCACATTTCACCGTGACACATAATGTACCTTTTTTGATATTTCTCTGGAGCCTGACAACATAAATGGACTTGTCAGCATCCCCTACATTTGACATTATTTCAGCAATGAGACAATTTGACCCACTGCTAGAACAATTAAAATGTTCCACTTCACCACACCAAAAATGAAAAAAGAAACAACAGGTAGGGTAAATCAATGCTTGTAATATATCATCAAACAGAACCACTGTGGATGTGTTTCTGTCGCTTAAATCATTGTGACAAATTGCAGTGATAGAATGAAAAGGCAGGACACAACTAACAACTAGCGGTTGACATTGCGATAAACATGAAATCAAATGCATCACTCGCTACGTGTAGGTGTAGCCATCAACCATACCGGTTGATGGCTTCAGGAGTTTGAACAGGTGAACAATTCCACATCTTTGCTTTGAGCCGTCAAGGTGATCCAACGAATACATCATTTAAATGTGACATGGAGGAAGAAAGAAAGCTGCAAAAGAAAGAAACCGTGATCCAGAAATCCATTTTCACAATTTTGACTGTAGAATCAGGTTTCACTGGTCAATGCCCTGTATTGGACAGCTGGACAAGCTAAGACAATGCTGTTTCTCACATGATGTTAATCCTTAATGCTGTCTACCTTTCCTCCTCCTCCATCTATCTCTCTTTCACCAGGAGAACAGTGTGAGCTGTCATCTCGCTCGGGCCGCTGTGCACCAGGGGTCTGTAAGAACGGGGGCACGTGTGTTAACCTGCTGGTCGGTGGGTTTAAGTGCGAGTGTCCTCCGGGTGGCTATGAGAAGCCCTACTGTGAGATGACCACCCGCAACTTCCCCCCGCAGTCCTTCCTGACCTTCAAGGGCCTCCGCCAGCGCTTCCACTTTACCCTCTCTCTCGCGTAAGTAGCGTGACCTCCCTGCAACAGGCCATATGGCTTCCCATGCCTCACCCACTCGCTTCCACTTGCGCTGCATCATCCCCCTCAGTGATTCACTCTCTATCAACCACCCCCGACATCCCACTTTTGCATACATACTCACCAGGTTTCACCTTCAGAAACTGACTTTACCTCACCCCTCACATTTATGTAACGGTAATGGTGTTATATAATATAATAATAATAACAATAATGGAATCACTCAACAGCCATCTTTTGCAGAGGTTCTTTGGTATCAGATTATGGTATTTATGATGGAAATTCAGTACCACTGCCACAGTAATACTGCCAAAATAAATTAGAGGCATGCGTACTACACAGTGATGGTACCTAATCTTAAGGACCTGGTGTTTTTGGAGAGCATTGCATAACGGAGGATATTAATCCCGCACCCAAGAGTCTGATCTTATTACAGTCAGTGCCACTGGTCACTTTGAGCTGTGAGTCAATGCTTGGCCTATTTCCACACTGTCTCTCTCATCAAGGTGAAGCTTAAGATATGCTGCCCTTGGTATGTATGTATGTCTATTTATTTGTATGCAAGTGCGCACTTACTTTCTTTTCACTTACTGTTCAAAATAAAGACGCTCCCTACCTGTGAAGGTATTTTGCCGCGAACATGCCTTTCAACCATGCAACCATCTGCAGTATTTTCCAAATTAGTAGTATGAGCCAGAACAGGACGAGCAATTTATGCTTGAGCTTTAAATCTCTGACAGGTTGATCAGTTGGAGATGGGCATGGAGGGGGAGGTGCTCTGAAATAAGCAGATGAACTGTGAATACTGAACACATGCAAACACAGCGGGACCTCCATGTTAATGAGCAGCTACCTAAGGCACAAATGCACCATGTGATGAAACGCAAGCAGCAATAAAAGCACTAAATTCTGTTTGATATCCATCACAACAAAGGCATCACCTCTTGGAAGGTATCACAGAGAATATGTCCTGTATTCTGCGTTACCTATTGAGATACTTGTCACTTTAGACGTGCTTGGCAGGGGTTGACACTCATAATGGGCGGTGGGGAAAATGATATCCCTTTGTGAGTTATATGGATGTGGCCTTTACTTTGCATGAGGTTCAGATGGCAGTTGTTTTGATGGAGAACTGCACAAACCAGTTTTTAGAAGCCCCAGTCTATACTTCACTCACGGGTCAGAGAGCTGTGAAGTAGCTGCTGTGTGAAGGCCGATATTGAAAGCTTGAGGCAGGTGAGTTCAACAAGTAGCTCTGTTACCTGAGACAGCGCTGATCAGGTTTCGGCCATAAAGAGCTTTTCTAACAACTCATCATGTGGATCTTGTGTACTGTACCTCCGAGAGACGCAGCTAATTATAGGTTGCAGCTTTGGCCATGGAGGTCCGTCGTACAGGCTGGGATTTGACGAGTACTGTAAACCACAGTACTGAATGTCATCAAAACAGAATTGGCAGGTTTTTGTGGTGATATTTGTCAGATTGATGACATTTATGTTGGGCTCGTCCCCATCTCAATATTACCATCCCCAATATTCTCAATGATTGCGCTGACATTTTGATCAGGAGCATTCGATAACACACACCATAACACTCACCGTCCACCGCCCGCCTTGCTTCAAGATGGATTATTTATCGATGCAAGTTTGGAGTTCATCGTTTTAGCAATGTTGAAATCAAAACGAGCAGAAGGAAGCAAAATCTTCTTGAAAAGACATTCCAACAATAAGCCTTCATTTATTTTTTCATCAGTTCAACAATTTATGTATTACTTAAATACTGAAATGCTTTTTTTTTAAGCATTATTTCACACTGTGCTTTATCTATAAATGGGCCATATATTTTTCTCACCGCTGCACAGATCGTATGGGTGCAGCACTACTCATGCAGCATGCCATGACACTGTTCCTGCATAAGGGTAGACTGGTTGTTATTTTTACTGATGGGTGCCTAATGTGACATGCAATGATGCCCATGGAGTCAGTGTTTAGTTCCGGCTGATTACTCTCACAGTTCAGAGGGCTCAGGGGGCATCGTGGAGAAGCCCTTTAAATCAATACATCAAAGACTAGGAGGCTACGCCAGAGCTGCTGAAGTCTAATCATTCTGGATGGCATTTGTTACTTTCATTGGATTTATAGGAGCCTTCTGACTTTTCTGTCTGCGTTCATAATCGGTTGATGCATTGGTTTGTGCTTTTCTTGTCTTAACTCCTGTCTGTGGTGGTAATTATCATTTTTCTCAGTAAGCAGGTCAGCAGTGCCATGCCCTTCGGCTATGCTCCAGCTCAAGAATACTGCACAAATAGCATTACATACAATATACCCCCACCCCTTGAAGGCAAAAGAAAAACCTCAACATTCTCTGAGAGGATCCCTAGACATTTGGATTTGTGAATCACAGTTTCTTTCCAATAACAAACTGCTCCGACGGAGGCTGCAACTGAACTGCAGCATTGGATTAAAAACTAGAAAATCAAACTGTGAAATTTAGTTTATATCGGATCCTGTTTGACTCTAATTGAGTTAAGGTGTTGGTAGGAGGTCAGTTCACTTGGATTGGGAAAACATTAGTCCCTTTGATGGATTATTAAGCTGCTGTCAATGTAGTCATTGACTGTCTGAATAGGAAGGTACAAATGCCAATAAGCCACACACATGGCAGATTGCTCTTTGTTGTCAGCCAGATGTACACAGGAGACTGATTGTATGGTCTCCAGGGAGGTGAAGATAGATACATCCTGTCGTTGGTCCTGGATCATTTTTTTATAACCCAGTTTCACACATCCCAGTGACCTATTTCATTGCACTGGAGGTAGATCAGATTCACATCCACAGACCATGCCTGACAAGAAAGTTATTTTTAAACCATGTGCTCTCATCCACACGCTTGAATCCCAGGTAGAGGGGTACCATCGGCAGCGTGGTCCCGGGGTTTGAACTGTGGAGGTGCAACTGTGTGTTCAGATGTGTTGAACTGTCCGTTAATATGCAAGGAAGGGGCTACACACTGGCCCCAGACGCTCCAGCCTCACCGTCAGACGTGAACAAAAATCTGAAATTGAGGTTGTGGTTCCAGCATTGGCAGCTGTCTGTATTCTCCTCCATGAAAAAGATGTTTGGAAGCGGTAGTTTGTACTCTGAACGGTGTGTCTTCTACTGTATGTTTAATGCATTTCCTTACTTGCAGTAATGTGTTGGCTTCCCCCACCCTGCTGCTTTGACATTGCCCTAGTTTCTGCCTCTATGTACTAGCAACTCTGTGATACCTATTCATGTCATGTAGTTTCTGTGTTTCTGGAGTGTGTCATTGGACATGGATGTGCTGCAGATATGGCAGATATTGTTTCTCCCTGTCTCGGTCTGCGCTCATGATTAACCCTTTTATCTGTTCAGTGATCTGGGTAAAATCTCAGCGTCGTTAAATCTTGCTTTCTTCTCCTCGTTGGTAAATCACATGACATACTACATTATTATGCTATAGCAGTAATCCAATAGGAAAGGAAAACAAGGTGAATATGGGGAATGTTGTTTTTTTTCTCTTAATATGGGAAACAGACTTGGCTGAAAACATGCTTGTTTACAATTCATGTTGATGGACAATGATTTTGACATTTTTGGATCCTTATGTTCAATTTGTGTGGTGAAGATGGGTCCAATTATGCTACATGATGCAAAATATCAACCATGTTTTCTTCAGGCTAGCCTCGAGGTTAGACGGGCTGAGATCGAATGGTTTGTGGCTCAGTCTCCTTACTTTCAATCACCTTCACTGAGAGGACCCATTTGTGCTCAAGTGCCTTAGAGCAAGGCATCAAATCCTTGCCGCTCAGCTGACTAATCTCAGCATTTAAGAGGAGGGTTGAGAGAGATTAGTTCCTGGTTCCTCGTAATATTCTCGTGCACCATCACATCGTTTTCCTACTTCTATAGATATTTATTACATTCAAACACTGTCTACAATATATTGCTGTGTTTGCGTAGCATCTGTATTTTTCTGTTTTCCAGATTTGCAACCAAAGAGCCCAATGGTCTGTTACTCTACAATGGCCGCTTCAATGAAAAACACGACTTCATTGCCATGGAGATCATCAATGAGCAGATCCAGCTCACCTTCTCTGCAGGTAGAACAGCCAATGGTTTATTATCTTTACGATTTGCTGCAACTAATTCTTTTCCTTTTTATGGATGTGAATCATGATTGTACTGAGTATTCTTTCATTGGATCCCAGGTGAGACCAAGACTACGGTTTCACCATATATCCTGGGAGGTGTCAGTGATGGCCAGTGGCATGTGGTCCAGGTCCACTACTACAACAAGGTATGACTGATCCAGATTAGTAGAAGAACGTTCATTCTACCTGATGTGATATGCATTTGCAGAGCATGGTCTCTGATGAGCTGGTTTTATATGGCACACAGCCCGCTAACAGGACTGGATTTTTATGTTTCTTCATTCCTTGTCTAAATTATTTAGCAAGAGCCTACATGCCTCAGGTTGAAAACGACAGGTCAGGTATGATAATACAATACCAGATGGTTATTAAAGACATTTGTAGTGGAATCAGGTTGCAGACTTGATTCACTGCAGAAAACAGACAGTTCATACAAGATTAGCTCATACACACATTAATGTCTGTGATGATAATTGGCACTCATTGTGATGCTATCAATGGGAAATTGACCGTTTGGATCTCCGTAGAGGAACAACTGTGCTGAGTGTGGACCACACTTACACTGAGCTGTGTAAGTTTTGTTTTTTTGCTTCTTTAGAGCTGCTGCTGTGTCACTCTAAACAATTACCGTTGACAGGCTGATGATCTGGAAGGGAGCCAGCGTG
>CABFOQ010001430.1:0-11555 GCA_900660455.1 Gephyroberyx darwinii | reverse complement strand
GGGAAAAATGAGAGACCTTTACTGTTGCGGGAGTATGCCAGACTCCTTTCTTGAGCTCTCTGAACCTCCACACGTCTCTATGCAGCCTTGGACTTACACCAAGTCATGATAACTCAATTCTGCCTCTGTACACTGTACTGTACGGTACGCCTCGAGATTACCAATGAATCTGGGGATTGAGAGAAGAAGTCCCAGATGTGCTGGCAGAGAAACTGGGCACCTGTACTATAACACTCAATCCATCTGAGACACGACGTTGAGGTGCAAAGCACGATGGACTGATTTACATGAAGAATTTTATAAATTATCTATTTTTTTCCATTAAGGTTCGCTCAACTCCTTAGAGGGAAAGGTAACACCGATCAATTCAAAGCCATTCGGAGTGATTACCTAGACAGTAATGTCCCGATAGTACACCAAATGATGATGTTCTCCATGGAAGAAGGGTGATGCATCCTTCTAAAAGGGTGCACCCGGCCTTCATGCAAATTCCACAGTTCAGATTTAGCTCTGGGCGCATTTTCCTCATGCACATATTATGCTAGCGGGGCACAAACAGCTACGTAAATCTCCATTAATAATATAAGAAAAACCTACAAATTCATCATGCGTCTTGTACAGTTGCTCTGGGTTGAGTAAACATCTTGTTGCTAACAAAATGAACCTTTGATCAAGCAGAAGAGAGGGATTTCATCAACGCGAGGCCTAATAATGCTGAAATAACGGTTTACAGATCCTATTGTGGAGGAGGATTCTTTCCACAATTTGTATCCATGTTTACAACCAGCAGATTGTCCAATGTGGCTTTGCTTTACCACTGTGATAATCACTCCAATGTGTCACGATAGAGAAATGAGAACTGGGTGTGGGCCCGAGAGCATTTAATCCAAACGGTCGACTGGCTGTTCGAAGACACAAACTGCAACTCAGCAGCTAAATAAGAAAGAGAATGAGAAACAATTACAGTGTACTGTCAGAGGGGAAAGGCGGAGTAGGCAGCTGAGGGACAGCACTCAATCTTTCATGCCTGCATTAGCACGCCCAGCAATCTACATGTGCTTAATCACAAAGGCTGTTGCAATACAGAAAGTTAAATGGCCAGAGAGCTCCTTGGCTGCTCATTAATCACTTTGCTTAAATGGTCGTTGTGATAGTTATGAAATAGTCTGTCATCTGAAAGGGCGACAAGAGACTTGAAGGGAGCAATGGGATAAATAAACTGGACCTGGGAACAAACTAGGGCGGAGTAAAAGATCAGGAAGGGCCCGGTTGTTGGACTGAATCCAAACAAGGACCAATCTGGGACCAAATGTATAAAACTTTGTATATTTAAGTGTAGAAATCTGTGTTTTTTCCTGATGAATCTCAATCATCCTGAAATTGTGCACAAGCCTGATGACCACACCTGCAATTTACTATGAATGGCTTCCAACACACCCCCGGTTAGCTTGGTTTGCATATAAAGGGCCAAGGGTTATTTGAGTTTTGAGAAGAAATGGTGGAAACAAAGGTGAAGAGTGTGAAGAAGAAGAAGCACAATGTAAAAATCACAAGTATTCATTGTTTCCCCCAGAATTCTGCTCTTGGGCAGGGAGGCTTTGAAACAGCATTTGGATGATGGGGCACAAACATTAGTTTGAAACCCATAACAATTAAATTGATATCGGGTTTACAGATCTTTAAGGCAGAATAACCCAAGGGAAGGAAACTCTGGGATATATTACTACCTTTAAATGGAGAATTCATTGGGAAAAAAACCTTATTGAGCAATTAAATTAATAAATAAAATGTGCAAAGAAAATCTTTTTTCATGTCACTGTGATCAGGGAGGAACCTCCATCATATCTGCAGTGGGCCACATGACTGTTTTTTTAAATTTAAAGGCCAATATCGTCCCGATGTATCGGTCCAACCCTTGAATGTGTGTCCTAAAATAGAGCATCCAGCGGTTCACGGTTCATGGGGAGCGACAGGCTATGACAGAGGCACATCAGATGTTACTGCCTTCTGAAAACGTCTGCAGCAGACTCTCTCCCTCTCTCTCTCTCTCTCTCTCTCTCTGCACCCACCCTGTCCCTTGGCTGCCCCATCCATTAATGGCTCTCCCTTGCTCCCATTCCTCATCATCACTCTCTTATGCCATCTCTCTTGCTCTCAGGCCCTCTTCCTCCTTCTGTTCCCTCCCTCTGTGCTGTGTGTGTGCCCAGGGTGATGATGTGGCCTCTCCGTGAAAATGCAGTAGCTCTTTGCTGCATCCTGCACATCGGGAATCGCTGCTGGGACGCAGAACTACAGCAGACAGATAATCTCTTTAGGTAAAGATTGGACCACTGTGCCCTGGGCAGCCTCTGTGAAAATTACAGGATGTTTCAGGATGACGCAGAAGACAGACCTCGCCGATAGCCCATCATTTCTTTTGTTTGTTTAAAGTGGCATTTCGCTCATCCTACATCTGAATGCTTTTTTGTTCTCGTCTCCATCCGAAAGATTTTGCAAGCAGCCTTTAGTTTACAAGATAGCTGGTAATGCTTTGTTTAGATTTCAATTCCTAAAAGCCCTATTTATTGTGCTAAGTATACAAACAACTAACTTGAGAACATGTAATTTCCCAAGAGCATGCCTCCATGAGGTTTTGGGCTGTGCTAGTTTTCATATCCCTAATTTTTTTTAGTTCTATTTAACAGCACAGGCAAGCAAGTGTCCTCCAGAGGACATTACTCAGAGGACAAATCAAACTCATTAGCTCACAATACTTCTGAAATGAAATGAATGAATGAATGAATGAATGAATGAATGAATTCCGGTTATGATTGTGGGCTACGTATGAGATTATGTGCAATCACAAATCGGCTTTGTATTTTGTGAAGTGTCCATTTCATATGGGGAATCCTCAGGAGAAAAAGTGGAGATTCATTCATAAATTACACGTAGTGTCCACATCCGAGGCCTAACAAAGCCTTCCGCCAGTCTTTGTACAAGTGTTTTTGTACTGTTATACTAGCTGGAAGTCTCAAGTGAGGCAGTTCTGGCTGACTGATTTTACATGCTGGTTCATTTGTTGAGTCCATAAAAAGAATCATAAACAATAGGAACCATGGTAAGCGACTGAAACGAGGCCAAAACTATTTTTCACTTGCTAGGGTTCCAAACAAAGACTTGCAAGATTTACATTTTAAATATCGTTGTGGGGTATCCTGGTGCCTGGCCTGGTGTATTTCCCCTGTCTCTCCTAATCTTTCCCATCTCTCTCTACCATCAACTGTCCAATACAGGCAAAAATGCCCCAAAAATAATATGGATGGATATATATATATATATATATCATTCTGGAAGAATATGGCTGTATTGTTTCAGAGCTGTCAAAAGAAACAACAGATGCCAAAAATACATTGGAAGCATGTCTCAGTTAATTCAAATGAGATTCACATCATCACAGTGAATCTGCAATTCATTATCATGTTGGTGTGTCAAATATGATGAAAGCTTCACGATCATGGGGAAACAGACAAACCAACAAATCTACATGTCTCCAGTAAGACAGCTCCCTGGATCTGCTTCAGTGGTATTCCAGGACACTTGAGGGACATTTCCTTCCAGCCTTGAGGTCTTACATAATGCGCCACCATCGATCCTCACGCAGCTCGGCTATAAAAAGAATGGGCTATGCATTCATGAGACATGGCGGAAGAATGGATGGGAGATATTTCAAGCCGCTTACTTCCAGTTTCCAGTCATGCGTTCTCTCCTTCCATCCATCCATCCATCCATCTCTCTCTCTCCCTCTCCCAATAGGCTAAGTCAGGGTCACAGTGTTGGTTGTCTCTGGCACCACGCCTGTCAGGTTCTCTTAGGCTTGATGAGTGGTATGCCGAGGCAAACCCAGCTCAAGTCACTTTCCATCAACACGGTGCGACTTGCCATATTTCCCCCCAAAAGCGTTGGCGTCCCGAGCACTTTGAAAGACCCGTTTATTCAGCATCCAATGAAACGTCTGCGGCTACGCGTTATCAACAGAATACAATAAAGAGAGCAAAGCGAAGGAGATATTAAGCTATATCATCTTTTTTTTAGTGAGTATCCAACTCTACATCTCCCTATCCAAACCAGAGCCAGTGGTGTGTGTATCCCCAGGTGGGAGGCAGGTGGGTGAGGGCAGGGGGTACTAGCTGAGTCCACCAGGCCCACTCCATCACACAGTGACAGGAGCCATTAGAGCATGGAGGAGCATCTGTGGAGCCCCAGGTAAGAATGCATGGGATGATGGCCGTTTTTTTTTTCTTCTTTTTACCTCATATAACATAGCAAGGTTATGTATGTCACATTTTGTATGCAGTCTACAACGTATGCATAAATGTATACATGTGCACACACACACACACTCTTTATTCCACTTCTGGTTCTCTTGCTGTGTAGATCCCATCTGACGTCTATCTCTAACATACAGGGTCTGGCCTCGCCGGTCTCACCAGCTCCACCAACACCTGAGCTCTCAGCCCAGGTGATCTCTACCCAGCCAGACACACACAGCAGAACACTGTAAGCACTGACCTTGCACTAGCAGCCGTAGTGTGAGCGGGATACGGGAGGTGCGATAAGATAAAAATGTGTTAGCATGACATTCACTGAGGGCCAGCTGGGTCTTGTCCCAGTTTTGGAAATCATTTTCCAGTGGCTGGTTGTTGGATGCTGGAGAGGGGAAAAAAACAAGCTTCCGCAGAGGAACATCTCGAGTTTCTCTGGAGAGATGGGTCCTTGTGTTTTCCTCTACCTACAGAGGAGGTATTGGTGGATGTGTGGTGTTGATGTTCAGAGGATGAGCTAACCATCATGCTAGCCCCACATCTACATAATTCCTCTTCATCCAACTGACAGTTTCAAAGCATCATGTTTCTGTATTGTGTTTTCAAAGGATTTCTGTTCATGGTCAAGACAGGGCTGTCAGGCCCTCAGGGATATTGGCTCATACGTCAGCAACCAGCATTGCCTCGCCAACGTTAAAAGAACACGTTGACGCAAGCTCGCCTCCGTTGCCCTCTCTGGTTAAAAAAAAAAAGGAGTGTACCATTATGTGGGCGCGAATGTCAACATTCGCAAACAAAAGAACAATGGGCCTTCGCTTCTTTTGCTAAACAAAATGGAAAACCGCACATCAAAAGAAAAATACCTTGATTATAGTGAAGAAGATGAAAAATCATAGGGTCAAACAGGTCTTGTTCGTCTTTCTTCTTTTCCCCATTGCTAGAGCTTGTGTGCAGGCCAAACTCACTGTCCCGCAGTTGTCCAAACATTTACTTTAATAGTCAACTAACAGAGCAATTTGCATTGTGGAAAAGAGAGAGAGAGAGCGTGTGAATGCCAAGTCCTCAGGAAAGACGATTTATTGCATTGTGCTATGGAATAAACATTGTGAGATCATATTGACAAGCATTCCTTCCTCTGCCGAAGTAGGTGCTCTAATTGTGTCTGACTTTAGTATCTCTTATTGAAAACGAGCCTATTAACTAGTGCCATGCAGAAAATAGGCTCATAAAAAGCACTTTTTCCACATAAATAGCGGTTACACCACACGCTAATGATTGCCAACAATGTTATATTTGAATGCTATAAACTATTGCTCAGGAGTAGCCTAATACATGATTGCGCACTTTTATAAATGCTATAATAAAGCACAAAGGCAGTTGGAGGATATCCACACTGTAAAGGTCAGCCTGAGTAAACAATTTAATGGCAAGATTTTTTTCACTTTTGATGGCAGCACATAGCTTGGCATGAACAAATTAGAACACACTCTAAATCTAATCCTTCTGGCACCGGATATCTCCACTGTACGGCACTAAACAGTGCAGGGAGGAAATGGATGGTGGTAATGCTTATGGAAAGGTATAGTGGATATAGTTGGTCGTAAAAAGAAAAAAAAAGAGTTGCTATCTACGTATATGTTAACAAATAGCACATCTTTAAATTAATTGATGGGTGACTGTGATTGGCCAGAGGAGCGCTGTGTTTTCCTCAAAGCATCCAGGGGTTCTAGCAGGTCTCTCGATAAAAGCCTTCCCCAGAGCTTGGATGTGAGAGGCTGCCAAGAGCTTTGACTCCAGCCTCAGCGTTAACCCAACACGTGCTGAATAAATAGTTTACCTGTTCACCTCATAAGCTACTGCTTCAGCAAATCCAACTGCTTACTAAAGAAATTCTTGATAATTTACTGATAATGCACCAATGACTCCATTGAATGAAATAATAGTAGCAATTTCTTTTATCAAACATAAACAGAAATTGGGACGTTTTGTAATGGTAGCAGACTAAAAACCTTCATTCTTAGAGGGGGGAAAAAATCCTTGTCCATGTTATTATGCAAAGCACATGAAGTAACATTAATCCAATGTCAGTACTGTTAGGAAGTCGCAGTCTAGCCACTCCAAAACTAACAACGCCATTTTCAAGAAAATGGAATATGCAGATTGGGGTGATGGACCTCTCATCTGCAGCTGAAAAACAAGCTTTGCCCCCCCCACGACGTGTGTGTGTGTGTGTGGGTGTGTGAGAAAGGGTTTCATGACTGACAGATCTAGGTGCCATCCAAGCCTGAGGCGAGGAAAGAAGAGATATGGATGTCAGCCATGCAGAGGCTGGCGGGGATAAAGAACATTAGCACGCCAATACCTGTACAAACACAAATAACAAATCGGTCCAAATACAATGCAAGTGGTACTTTAACAGCAATGACAAAAAATGATGAAATATCAAACACTTTTCAGACCGGAGTGTGTAAATGGGCTTAAAATCTGATTTAAGCCCTTTGTTTACCCATCGTTTTCCTTATTGCCCTTATGGGGCACTAAAAGTCTCCACTGAAACCCAGGATAATAATAATATAATTATGTAATATGTTTATACTAGTATTGTGTGGAATCTGAATGTTGCATTAGAATCAACTCAGATTACACTGCCCATAGACAACCAGTCTATAATCAAACAAATTGCATCATACCCATAGCCACCGCTGCTGCCGTGGGTAGCCATGTCTGCGAGGGACAATGACGCCGCCAAACAGAGATGTCAACCTATGTACCGGGTTGAATCTTGGCAGGCAGTCAGACAGGTTACTGTACAGTTAACCAGAGCAGAGGGAGAGGAAGTACTGTGCTCATATTAGCAGTATAATGCACTGTATGGTATGACACATGTAGCTGTCTGACACATTTAAGACAAAAACGAGCTGGAAGAGACACATATCATGAGTCACAATTTACACTTTAAGCACATTATGATTACACCATAACTGCATCAGGAAATATCATAATACACTATAATGCATCATTAATGTGGTATAACCAGATTATAAGTGATGCGTTTACCACTGGGACCTATTTTTATAACGCAGCATAAGCACCTCACCCAAGGACATTTGAAAAAATAGTGGTGTTGTCAGTGTAGGTCCTTTTGCCTTAGCCTCTCTGACAGGCCATTTTATCATGTATTACCTATAAAGCACTAGTCACTAAAACACTAGTAACACTAGTATTTATTTTTAGTCACTAGTCACTAGTTACTAGTCTTACTACTACTTGTTGCTATATCATAAATATTAGTTCTAATTTAATAGGTACTAGCGACTAATTTGGTTTACTAGTAACTTTTCTCTTTTTACTAGTAACAATTAATAATTATAAAGTAATTGTTGGCAATAAAAGTATTTATTTTATGGTTACTATGGTTTCATTTTCCTGCAATGAAATTCTACTGCAAAGGCACTAGTCACTAAAAATTGGGCACTAGTACTTATTTTTAGTCACTAGTCTGCCAGTTAAAAGTCACAAAAAAGTTAGCCAGTAGAACTTTTCTCCACATATCTCTCTCTTTTCTAGCCTGGTTATTTTACATTTAGTCATTATTTGCACACAGCCAGTTCTCTAGTTGGTGAATGATGGCACCAGCTGTGGTTGATGGGAGAGTTGTGGCACAACTGCAAAGAAAGTTCAATTAGTGTTTGAGGCCCAACCGTGAATGTATGCATGTATTTGGAAGCGTTGAAAAGAAAACAATTTTCATCTGTCATTTGAGCTAATGTAATTTTCAAATAAACACAATGAATAATGGAGCTATTGAAAACTGATCCAAAATCTTGTCTGTAACAATATGATGTCATGCAACAATTATTTTACAACTCATAATAAAAGTAGATGCATATTACAATGTGTCATGCCTCACTTACAATGATGTCTGTGATCTCACTTTAAGCAAAGGCCACCACTCAGTGCATCGTTTGATGTCACTTTAGTTATTTTGATGAGTTCATGAACTATAACATTGTGACACACTAAAAAATGAAAAAAATCACAGCTTGTCATATATTTTATGCCTTATAAACAAATATATATATATATATATATATATAGGTTCCAGTGACAAATACATTACTTATAAAAGCCTTATAACGTGGTTATACCAGATTCATAATGCATTATCGCAAACTATAACATTTTCTGATGCCACTATGCTGTAATTCAAATGTCCTTATGTTTATGATGTGTTACAAAAAAAAAATTCTCCCTCTCTCTCTCTCTCTATATAGGCCTCAGTGGTAAATATATTACGTATAACATGCCAGATTCATGATGCACTAGTGTATTAAGACATTAAGTGTCTTATAAACAACAATACATAAACAACAAATAAAGTTTTACTGCTTCATGTGCAACTACACAAACAAAATTACAATCTGTTCAAAATGACAATACACTTTGACCTGCTTTTAAATAATAATTTATAGCAAGGTGTTTCTCTTTTGAGAATTGTTTCTAATTTTTTCCACTGTCCTCCTCATTTATCAGGTAACTCTTTCATTTGCCTTGAATGTGAAGAACTTTGAAAACTCTGTTTTAGAAAAGTGCGATACAAATAAAGTTCTTAAAGTTAACAAACAGGTTTAATTTTAGACAAACTGTAGTGTATAATTCTCCCCGTCCCGTTCTGTTATGCAAATTTCAAGTTATGCAATACATAACCATTAAATCTGGGTAATGTACATGCATTATCTCATCCCTCTGATTTGTATGTGGAGAGACTGCAGCTTAAGTCCCGATGAAATGAGTTATGAACTCCCCGGCCTACTTGGACTTACTCTGAAGCTCCCAGTCCTAACTGCTTACAACCTTCAAACCGCACACAGAAGCCATAATGACACAATGGGAGATTTGCAGCAGATATAAAACTCTAATGTAATTGACTGAGAGCCACAATCAGATAAGCAGGCCCATTTCACCATTCCAATGTTAAATGTCAAACGACTTCAGCTGAGTGGAGAGCACAATGATAGAGCGCGCTGCCGGCCCACTGTGGCCTGTCTGTCATGCAGGAGGCAAGGCTCTTTAGGCCCTCTGAAGAAGGGCTTTTAGGGATGCAAACAGGAAAAAGCTGTGACACACTGACAGTTCCTTTTAAATGCCTTGATGACTCTTATTACAGAACATTAAGTGCCCATTCGCACACTTTGGCATAGGAAGTTCTCCATCACGAAGCTTAACAGCCAAGGTTTCAGCACCTGATAGATCACAAGCCGGGACTTGAGGGAAAAACTGTATTTATTTGTCCTCTTTCTCAGTTATATACACAATTTAATGTTCACATGGGTGGTTGACAGCTCTCTGCAACTTGCCCTAAGGACTAACTCCCTTTGCTTATCATCAGTCAAAGTAACTGCCTCACTCCACAGAGAGAGAGAGAGAGAGAGAGAGAGAGAGAAAGAGAGAGAGAGAGAGCGAGAGAGAGAGAGAGAGAGAGACTGTCAGCAATAGATGAATGTGCATGCACTGTGAAAATGTTAACTTTATGGTAAGAGGCAATAAGTCTTATTCTTATAAAGGGACCTGCCAAGTTAACGTGACTGAAGTGATGATGATGATCTGTCAATGCTCCCTTTTCATATTGTCAGTGGTGGCAGAAAATGACACGCTATATGATGACATCTGTCATTTTAAAGTTATACGTTAGGAATATCAAGCCAAATACGGTAACCTCATTTCCCCAAAACATGCTATTTTAGAGTATTTCCTCAGACAGAATCAAGAAACTTGTTGTTTTCCAGACTGTTTCCAGAAGTTCCTCACAACCCACGCAGTTCTTTATTTGCCTCCTCAATGCAAAGTATCCTGCTGGGGGAGTGATAGAGTAGCTTTTAAGAGGGAGTTGCCCTGTAACTTTTTTGCATCCAAAATAAAATAATTTGATTTGGTGCACGTCTAGTGCATTAATATGGAAGATTTGTCATCATCAATATTTGTGGGAGGCCTAAAACGACATGTATCTGCAGAGCTTCTCTGTTGGCAAAAGTGATGGAAACTTTTCCAGGGTTGGTCCAATTATTTAAGTCCAGAGTAGAATTTTTGCAAATGCTTCCATATTATCAATCAATTCATACAGTAATCATCATGTTTTTAAATCTCACAAATAACTTCTAAGTTATGATTTTTTTTTTTACAGAATATTTATGTCACTGCTTCAACTTGTTCTTGAAGTGGCATGTGAATTTCTAATAGCATTTATTAATAGCACTTAATAGTTATTATTACTACACTCTATGTTTTCATGAAGAAGCTACAAACTTTCAATCGAGGCAGGAGCATGGATCCCTATCAGCAACACCACTCTGATGAATTCAGATGTGAGGAAATTAAATTGGATTTACTGTACTGTATGCAGAGCACTTCTGCCCCTAGAGATGCTTGCCAAGGTAGTTAGCGACAATGTTAAAAGAAGAGAAAAATCTATAGGCTCTGCTCCATGCCAGAAATGTAACTATCTGCCAGTTTATTTTTCCCAAAGACAACTGGAGCAGCAGGGAATGTAGATTTGTGTGGTGGGTTTCCAATCAAAAGTTGAAAAGCTGTCAACTATGAGGTATCATCTCCTTCGGCCCTCTTGGCCCTGTTTCCTCTCTAGCCTAGCCATGCCTGACAAGCTATTAGAAGGCCTGTCTGCCTGCGTCAATGGATGGGCCATACTCCAGAGGACACAGAGAGTCAGATAAGGCTTAAATCATGAGAGGACAGCATGGAGAGGAAGGCAGCAAGGGGCCTCACTCTTCATTTCCACGCTGAGCTGAGCACTAAAAGGGAGGGGTGAGATTTGTTCTCTCTTTTTTTAGTCTGCAATTTTATCATTCTCTCTGTCTTTCTCAGTTCTTGCCTCTCTCCTTGTCTACCCTCATCTCTCCTTGCCACAAAACATTTCTCAGAATGTCTTGTCCTTTGCTTGGGTGTGTCAGAGAGCCACAGTCCCACTGGCTCCTCAGGAGCCCCTTTTGTCATGTTTCTGCAAACGTCTTGTTGGATTTGTTCTGATGGGTAGAGAATCATGGATGTCACATTAGAGAGCAAACAGTAAACACTTCTGACAAGGAGCTGTTTGGGAAAAGGCTACTGAACACTGGATTGTCTAAAAGCAACAGGAAAATAAGAAATGGCCATCACAGTTTGTTATTCACAACTTGTTCTTATGAAAAGTGTTTTCATTTTTCTTCTCTTTCTCTCGCTTTGTACTATGTGTTCTCAAAC